>JAXCGZ010022926.1:90000-91097 GCA_037179515.1 Halocaridina rubra
TTCATATCACTAGACTATCAAGAAGTAACTGCATATCAGAATACTATAAAGATGACATATCTGCATACCAATAACTTGTAAATATACACGAACTACAGTACCATAACAGTGAATCAGAAGATTATTTATAAAGCTCGTATAATTATATACTCCAATACCTAAATTATAACGGGTACAGAGGACAGATGAGCGTAATATATTATGACTTAGCAGCATGTTTTAAAGCCTGCATCTTCTGCAATATTTTAATAGGAAAAATGCAACGTAGAAGAGATTGTACAAGATGGCATGGAGAAGGTAAACAGCGAGGTTAGAATAGAAGGTCTAATCATATATATTATAACAAACTGACAAGTACTAATTTCTATACTGAGAGGAGAGAGAGAGAGAGAGTGAGAGAGAGAGAGAGGAGAGAGAGAGAGAGAGAGAGAGAGAGACACTGTATAGGTGATAGAATAATTAAATAAGCGCATTTCTTCTGCTATGAGGTAAATGAATGCCTAACATTAATTACATTCTTATTACCCAAGGCAAAAGGCATCAGACTTTGTAATGTAATTTCTGCCATTTCCAGAAAGTTCTTTAATAATTAAAGGAATTATTTTTTTATAATCAAGCAAAAACTGGTAATTTTCAGGTTAGGCCTGAGTGGAAAAAAAATGGGGAAACATTTATGGTTGTAAAAAAATAACATGAGATGGATAAATATGATTAAAATAAAATAAAGGTGACTATATTTATTTCAAATGAGCAGTGCCAATTTAGAATGAGCACAGCTACTTTTTAGGGGCCTTCTCTGCAGTTAAAATAAGACTTGAGGATAAGAAGCCCTCCGTATCAGAATTACACCTTGAACTCGTAAGTACTACATGAGGACGAAATTCTTTTTTCCACTTAGGCGCCATAGCCTACTCGACTTAGTGTGGACGTAGAGTTTATAAAATATCAAGCACTTCATTTCAAAATGGAATGGTAACAAGGTTAAACCTAACAAACCTTAACCTAACCTAATGACCATGACAATACGTGCGTGAAGTCCTGGTATATTGTCGCCCAATTGAAATAACAGGAAACAGGATTTTGCACTAAATGAAAAG
>JAXCGZ010022927.1:0-7500 GCA_037179515.1 Halocaridina rubra
TCACACACACACAGGCTAAAGAGAGCGGGCGGATGGAAGCATCACTGAGACGGATGAAGAGATCTGCAAAGAATTGAACAAGGAGTTTCAGTCAGTATTTACAGTAGAAAATACCCCATCCCCTCAGATTGCAGAGATAGAAGCTCAAGGGCCGGTATTAGAGAACATCAACCTTACAGCCACAGAGGTATGCAAAGTGCTGATGGATTTAGATGTTCATAAAGCTACAGGTCCTGATGACATATCCCCTCATGTGCTTAAAAAATGCGCAAACTCAATATCAGTGGCACTAAGTATCATATTTAAAAAGTCACTGGAGTCAGGGGAGATTCCAAGATGCTGGAAACAAGCAAATGTGATACCTATCTTCAAAAAGGGAAGGAGCGATACGGCTCTGAACTATAGCTTGTTTCCAAGATGCTGGAAACAAGCAAATGTGATACCTATCTTCAAAAAGGGAAGGAGGGATACGGTTCTGAACTATAGACCAGTTTCCTTGACCAGCATAGTTTGCAAAGTTATGGAGAAACTACTAAGGAAACATACCTCTCTTCACTTGGAATCCTTCAACTTTTTGTCAGTGAGGCAACATGGCTTCAGAGAAGGTAGATCAACAGTAACAAACTTATTAGAATTTTATGATGAGGTAAGCCGAATCTTACAGGAAAGAGAGGGCAGGGCAGATTGCATATTCCTAGACTTCTAGAAAGCATTTGACACTGTTCCACATGGGAGACTTATAAGGAAGCTGCAAGCAATGGCTAGAATAGGTGGAAATGCCTTGGAATGGATAAAAACTTACTCAGCAGGAAGGGAACAGAGGGTTAGAGTAAGACACTCAATGTCTGAATGGAGAAGAGTTAGTAGTGGAGTTCCACAGAGTTCAGTTTTATAGCCACTTTTGTTCCTTGTATATGTAAATGACCTACCAGAGTCTGTAAATTCATTCATGAATATGTTTGTAGATGATGCAAAGATTGTGAAGAAAGTAAAAAACGAGAACTATGGTAGAGAACTTCAGGAGGATCTAAATAGTCTGCATGAGTGGTCAGAAAAGTGGCTAATAAAATTCAATACTTCAAAATGTAAGGTAATGAGATTGGGTACAAGTGCAAGAAGGCCCAAGCTTGACTACTCGGTGGCTGGAGTATAACTTCAAGAGACAGAAAATGAGAGAGATCTAGGAGTAAACATACTGGCAGATTTGTCTCCAGAAATACATATAAATGGCATAGTAAGGGTAGCATATGCATTCTTATCAAATGTAAGGGTAGCCTTCAGGCACATGGAAAAGGAAATGTTCAGAAATATTTATGTAACCTATGTGAGGCCAAAACTCGAATATGCAGCCCCCTTTTGGAATCCACACTTAAAAAAGCACATAGCTAAGCTTGAAAAAGTTCAAAGACATGCCACGAAACTGGTGCCAGAAATACGCAATCTCAGTTATGATGAGAGGCTGAGGGAATTAGACTTACCATCACTCGAAGCTAGAAGATTGAGGGGGGATATGGTGACAGTCTTTAAATTCCTTCATGATTATGATAGAGTGGATAGGGATCGATATTTTGATATTACTGGCTCCAGAACTAGAGGTCATCGTTTGAAGCTTCGTAAGAAAACTTCTTTGCAGGATGTAAGGAAATACTTTTTCAGTGTAAGAGTAGCTGATAATTGGAATTGACTAAGCGAGGAGGTAGTTAATGCTATCTCAATCCATAGTTTTAAGGACAGGTATGATAGGTATCACTAAGTATGAAATGGAATCGATCAGGAGACGGGAAGATACGAGCTTTGGGCTCTTTCCCGTAAACACAAGTAGGTAAGTACAATTAGGTACACACATATATAATATATATATATATATATATATATATATACATATATATATATATATATATATATATATATATATATATATATATATATATATATATATATATATATATATATATATATATATATATATATATATATATATATATATATATATATATGGCACAGGAGAGAAAATGTAGGATTTTGATTATGGGAGATTTTAATCATAAAGAGATAGATTGGATAAATCTTGACCCACATAGTGGTGAGGACTCATTCGGGGCAAGATTCCTAGATTGCGTACAAGGGAATTTCCTGCACCAACATGTAATGGAACCAACGAGGGCCAGGGGTGGGGATGAGCCATCACTACTTGCTCTAGTATTCACAGATAATGTATTGGATATTGAAAAAATTGAGTATGAACCACCAATTGGAAAGAGTGACCACTGTGTGTTGTTGATGGAGTATATCATTGAAGATATTCTGCCTGAGAGTAGAGGCACTGAGGACATGAGGAGGAACTATTCGAAAGGAGATTACATCAAAATGAATGAGCTTTTTGCAGTTATTGATTGGAGAACCTTATTTTACAACAAATCTGTACAAGAAATGTATGACATATTTTGTGAGAAATATGGGAAGATAGTAGATTGCTGCATACCTGTCACCAAAGTAGGTGTAATTCATGCCAGAGAGAAACAAATGCTGGAAAAGGTATAGGAGGAGAAAAAACATAAATGCCTGGCAAACCTACAAAAGAGCAACAAATGACTACCTAAGTAAAAGAAAAGAGGCAGAGAGAGACTATGAGAGGGACATCACCAGGAAGGATAAAGAAAATCCCAAGAATTTCCACAGCTTTATCAGAGGAAAACTGAAGGTAAAAGAACAGGTTTTAAGGCTAAAGAGAGCGGATGAAAGCATCACTGAGACGGATGAAGAGATCTGCAAAGAGTTGAACTAGGAGTTTCAGTCAGCATTTACAGTAGAAAATACCCCACTCCACCCTCAGATTGCAGAGATAGAAGCTCAAGGGCCGGTATTAGAGAACATCAACCTTACAGCCACAGAGGTATGCAAAGCGCTGATGGAGTTAGATGTTCATAAAGCTACAGGTCCTGATGACATATCCCCTCATCTACTTAAAAATTGCGCAAACTCAATATCAGTGGCACTAAGTATCATATTTAAAAAGTCACTGGAGTCAGAGGAGATTCTAAGATGCTGGACACAAGCAAACGTGATACCTATCTTCAAAAAGGGAAGGAGGGATACGGTTCTGAACTATAGACCAGTTTCCTTGACCAGCATAGTTTGCAAAGTTATGGAGAAACTACTAAGGAAACATGTCTCTCTTCACTTGGAATCCTTCAACTTTATGTCAGTGAGGCAACATGGCTTCAGAGAAGGTAGATCAACAGTAACAAACTTATTAGAATTTTATGATGAGGTAAGCCGAATCTTACAGAATAGAGAGGGCGGGGCAGATTGCATATTCCTAGACTTCCAGAAAGCGTTTGACACTGTTCCACATGGGAGACTTATTAGGAAGCTGCAAGCAATGGCTAGAATAGGTGGAAATGTCTTGGATTGGACAAAAACTTACTTAGAAGGAAGGGAACAGAGGGTTAGAGTAAGACACTCAGTGTCTGAATGGAGAAGAGTTAGTAGTGGAGTTCCACAGGGTTCAGTTTTAGGGCCACTTTTGTTCCTTGTATATGTAAATGACCTACCAGAGTCTGTAAATTCATTCATGACTATGTTTGTAGATGATGCAAAGATTGTGAAGAAAGTAGGAAACGAGAACAATGGTAGAGAACTTCAGGAAGATCTAAATACTCGGCATGAGTGGTCAGAAAAGTGGCTAATAAAATTCAATACTTCAAAATGTAAGGTAATGAGAATGGGTACAAGTGTAAGAAGGCCCAAGCTTGACTACTCGGTGGCTGGAGTACAACTTCAAGAGACAGAAAATGAGAGAGATCTAGGAGTAAACATACTGGCAGATTTGTCTCCAGAAATACATATAAATGGCATAGTAAGGGCAGCATATGCATTCTTATCAAATGTAAGGGTAGCCTTCAGGCACATGGACAAGGAAATGTTCAGAAATATTTATGTAACCTATGCGAGGCCAAAACTCGAATAAGCAGCCCCCTTTTGGAATCCGCACTTGAAAAAGCACATAGCTAAGCTTGAAAAAGTTCAAAGACATGCCACGAAACTAGTGCCAGAAATACGCAATCTCAGTTATGATGACAGGCTGAGGGAATTAGACTTACCATCACTCGAAGCTAGAAGATTGAGGGGGGGATATGGTAACAGTCTTTAAATTCCTTCATGGTTATGATAGAGTGGATAGGGATCGATATTTTGATATGGCTGGCTCTAGAACTAGAGGTCATAGTTTGAAGCTTCGTAAAAAACTTCTTTGCAGGATGTAAGGAAATACTTTTTCAGTGTAAGAGTTCAAAGTTCAAAGACATGCCACGAAACTGGTGCCAGAAATACACAATCTCAGTTATGATGAGAGGCTGAGGGAAATAGGCTTCCCATCACTCGAAGCTAGAAGATTGTGGGGGGATATGGTGACAGTCTTTAAATTCCTTCATGGTTATGATAGAGTGGATAGGGATCGATATTTTGATATGGCTGGCTCTAGAACTAGAGGTCATAGCTTGAAGCTTCGAAAGAAAACTTCTTTGCAGGATGTAAGGAAATACTTTTTCAGTGTAAGAGTAGTTGATAATTGGAATTCGCTAAGCGAGGAGGTAGTTAATGCTATCTCAATCCATAGTTTTAAGGACAGCTATGATAAGTATCATTAAGTATAAAATGGAACCGATCAGGAGACGGGAAGATACGAGCTTTGGGCTCCTTCCCGTAAACACAATTAGGTAATCACAATTAGGTAATCATATATATATATATATATATATATATATATATATATATATATATATATATATATATATATATATATATAAACCCCTGAGGAAAGGGGGCTAGAATATTCCCTCTATACCCGTGTCGTAAGTCTTCTAAATGGTGCGGAATGAGGGGACTGGGAATCACCTCCTCGCATTTCTCTTCCTAAAGAGTTAGAGTATTATACCTTGATTCAGCCACTCCCCTTATAAGGAGAAAATGACTTATGCATATACAGATAGATGGATTATTATTATTATTATTATTATTATTATTATTATTATTATTATTATTATTATTATTATTATTATTATTATTATCATTATTACTATTATTATTATTATTAAAATATATCCCCAACGTCCTCACCAACCCTTGAAAAGATGAAAAAAAAAATGACACTTGCCCAAACATTTGGCCCACGTTACTCCCAAAACATTTACATTACGTAATACTGTACAAGGCAACGCTCTCCCGACGTGACATAACACCAATTATAACTTGCCAGTTTTCGCAATATATTCTTTTTCATTTAAAATGTCACCTTTGCCGATATGTGTTATTAAAACTTAACTTTTTTCTTTATATAAGATTTAATTTAGTATTGTAATTTCACAATTATTTTCTTGAATTCCAGCAATACCTTTTTTTTTGGGGGGGGGGGATTATTTAAGCTACACTTTCCATAATCAGCCAGTCAAGATCAAGGCCCCATTTCTTAAACAGTGTAAACCTAGGACACCATATTGTTAGTTAGCTAGACACACAAATGGATTTCATAAACGCATCTGACGCGGTTCTGTGTATGGCTAGGATCTCCCCATGGGGGGATCTTAGCCTAGGATACCATATTGTTAGTTAGCTAGACACACAAATGGATTTCATAAACGCATCTGACGCGGTTCTGTGTATGGCTAAGATCCCGTACGGGATCCTAGCCATACACAGAACCGCGTCAGATGCGTTGATGAAATCCATTTGTGTGTCTAGCTAACTAACAATATGGTATCCTAGGTTTACACTGTTTAAGAAGTCGTGTCTTTCTATAGGGTCCTTAGCCTTGTATGTCTGCCTGTATTTACCTAACTGTATTGTACTCTCAGGAAGACCTTTCTCTTGGTAACTCCCCATCTAGTGGTCTTATCTTTTTATTCAACTCATTTTTCGAGTAAAACTATGGATGCAATTGACATACGTACTTTCTTAGCTCTGCGAGAATGTATTTACAAAACTGTTCTTATTTGACTGTATATGATATTATTTATCTGTCTTTTTTCATTATCTTGTATAACTTCATTACGATAATATAAATGTACACGATAAATTATATTCAGGAAAGTATTATAATTATTATTATCTAAGTGTACTCTGACTATATAAGAAATAAATAATTAACGCAATAAATCCTGGCAAAACGACAAGTTAAAGAGGGAAAATCTAATACATGAAGACAGTAGACATTTTAGTAGGAAAAAGGTTTCATTCCCGAAAGAAAAACTTTCATTTCACTCTCGTAATCCTACACCAGATGTTTCGACTGGTCATTTCGTGTCCTGGGATTACGGCTTTATGGCCGTGTGCCCTTCCTGACCCCCAATCTGTACCGTTTATTCGGGCTTGGGACCGGTTGTCAAATTTTAAGCATAAAAAAGGACAGACTGACTCGCTATGAAACAAGAACACTTATGGTAAAAAAAAAAAAAAGAGAAATCTTGCAACCCTGCCTCTAGTAAAAGATATGAGAGAGAAGGAACATGAGATGGCGGATGATGCAAATGAAAGATAAATGGGAGAGGCTAGTTGATAACAGAGACTCCATATGAGTAGGGAGATTAAGCTGCAGAGGAAGAGGAAGATTTTTTCAGAACTGCGTTGGAATGTTAGAACAATTTGAAATTTACTCTGAAACTTAAATAGAAATTACAAGCGCAGGTTATGCCAGTATGGATGGTGTACATATCAGATCTCTCTCTCTCTCTCTCTCTCTCTCTCTCTCTCTCTCTCTCTCTCTCTCTCTCTCTCTCTCTCTCTCTCTCTCTCTCTCTCTCTCTCAAGCTTAGAGTTTTCATATTTTTATATAAATAAAGTTTTCTAACTGATAGAGAAGCCTCAAGTAATTTCTTATTAGTGTCTAATAATAATAATAATAATAATAATAATAATAATAATAATAATAATAATAATAATAATAATAATAATAATAATAATAATATCATAAAATAAGGTATTGATAATTTAATAGAAATACAAATTCTAACATGAAGGAAATTCGGTGCTACATTAGAGTGGGGGGGGGGTCTGCAGGAGCATACAGCCTGCATATTGCAGAACAATAATATTTACTGACTTATATATTTCGTTATTCCATACTGATTATGAATTGATGGTTAGTTTAGGTTAGACTAAAGATTGTGAGGTAATCAGTGCGCTTAAAGTAGCACCAGTTTTTTCTTATTAGTTTTGTCTTGACTCAGCCACTCCCTTAATAGGGGGAAAATGACTCATGTATAAGACAGAGTAGTAGTAGTAGTATTCGTAGTAGTAGTAGTAGTAGTAGTAGTAGTAGTAGTAGAAGTAGAAGTAGTAGTAGTAGTAGTAGTAGTAGTTTTGTATGATCATTTGAAGAAATTTAGTTCACGTTATCAAATTTATATAAACATCCCAAGAAGAGACATATATTTATGAATAGCCTTGAAATCGAAGCATTTTTCGCACGTAGAATATATCATTTGCGCGCGCGCAGGTGATTTA
>JAXCGZ010022927.1:12500-20000 GCA_037179515.1 Halocaridina rubra
GTGCTTTTTCAAGTAAGGATTCCAAAAGGGGGCTGCATATTCGAGTTTTGGCCTCACATAGGTTACATAAATATTTCTGAACATTTCCTTCTCCAAGTGCCTGAAGGCTACCCTTACATTTGATAAGAATGCATATGCTGCCCTTACTATGCCATTTATATGTATTTCTGGAGACAAATCTGCCAGTATGTTTACTCCTAGATCTCTCTCATTTTCTGTCTCTTGAAGTTGTACTCCAGCCACCGAGTAGTCAAGCTTGGGCCTTCTTGCACTTGTACCCATTCTCATTACCTTACATTTTGAAGTACTGAATTTCATTAGCCACTTTTCTGACCACTCATGCAGATTATTTAGATCCTCCTTAAGTTCTCTACCATTGTTCTCGTTTTTTTACTTTCTTCACAATCTTTGCATCATCTGCAAACATATTCATGAATGAATTTACAGACTCTGGTAGGTCATTTACATATACAAGGAACAAAAGTGGCCATAAAACTGAATCCTGTGGAACTCCACTACTAACTCTTCTCCATTCAGACACTGAGTGTCTTACTCTAACCCTCTGTTCCCTTCCTTCTAAGTAAGTTTTTATCCATTCAAAAACATTTCCACCTATTCTAGCCATTGATTGCAGCTTCCTAATAAGTCTCCCATGTGGAACAGTGTCAAACGCTTTCTGGAAGTCTAGGAATATGCAATCTGCCCAGCCCTCTCTTTCCTGTAAGATTTGGCTTACCTCATCATAAAATTCTAATAAGTTTATTACTGTTGATCTACCTTCTCTGAAGCCATGTTGCCTTACTGACAAAAAGTTGAAGAATTCCAAGTGAAGAGAGATATGTTTCCTTAGTAGTTTCTCCATAACTTTGCAAATTATGCTGGTCAAGGAAACTGGTCTATAGTTCAGAGCCGTATCCCTCCTTCCCTTCTTGAAGATAGGTATCACATTTGCTTGTTTCCAACATCTTGGAATCTCCCCTGACTCCAGTGACTTTTTAAATATGATACTTAGTGCCATTGATATTGAGTTTGCGCATTTTTTAAGCACATGAGGGGATATGTCATCAGGACCTGTAGCTTTATGAACATCTAAATCCATCAGCGCTTTGCATACCTCTGTGGCTATAAGGTTGATGTTCTCTAATACCGGCCCTTGAGCTTCTATCACTGCAATCTGAGGGGGTGGGGTATTTTCTACTGTAAATACTGACTGAAACTCCTTGTTCAGTTCTTTGCAGATTTCTTCATCCGTCTCAGTGATGCTTCCATCCGCTCTCTTTAGCCTTAAAACCTGTTCTTTTACCTTCAGTTTTCCTCTGATAAAGCTGTGGAAAAGCTTGGGATTTTCTTTAGCCTTCCTGGTGATGTCCCTCTCATAGTCTCTCTCTGCCTCTCTCCTTTTACTTAGGTAGTCATTTCTTGCTCTTTTGTAGGTTTGCCAGGCATTTATGTGTGTGTGTGTGATTACCTAATTGTGTTTACGGGAAAGAGCCCAAAGCTCATATCTTCCCGTCTCCTCATCGGTTCCATTTTCTACTTACTGATACTTATCATACCTGTCCTTAAAACTATGGATTGAGATAGCATTAACTACCTCCTCGCCTAGCCAATTCCAATTATCAACTGCTCTTACACTGAAAAAGTATTTCCTTACATCCTGCAAACAAGTTTTCTTACGAACCTTCAAACTATGACCTCTAGTTCTAGAGCCAGCCATATCAAAATATCGATCCCTATCCACTCTATCATAACCATGAAGGAATTTAAAAGACTGTCACCATATCCCCCTATATCTTCTAGCTTCGAGTGATGGTAAGTCTAATTCCCTCAGCCTCTCATCATAACTGAGATTACGTATTTCTGGCAACAGTTTCGTGGCAGGTCTTTGAACTTTTTCAAGCTTAGCTATGTGCTTTTTCAAGTGCGAATTCCAAAAGGGGGCTGCATATTCGACTTTTGCCCTCACATAGGTTACATAAATATTTCTGAACATTTCCTTGTCCATGTGCCTGAAGGCTACCCTTACATTTCATACGAAGGCATATGCTGCCCTTACTATGCTATTTATATGTATTTCTGGAGACAAATCTGCCAGTATGTTTACTCCTAGATCTCTCTCATTTCCTGTCTCTTGAAGTTGTACTCCAGCCACCAAGTAGTCAAGCTTGGGCCTTCTTGCACTTGTACCCAGTCTCATTACCTTACAGTTTGAAGTATTGAATTTCATTAGCCACTTTTCTGACCACTCATGCAGACTATTTAGATCTTCCTGAAGTTCTCTACTATTGTTCTCGTTTCCTACTTTCTTCACAATCTTTGCATCATCTGCAAACATATTCATGAATAAATTTACAGACTTTGGTAGGTCATTTACATATACATGGAACAAAAGTGGCCCTAAAACTGAACTCTATGGAACTCCACTACTAACTCATCTCCATTCAGACACTGAGTGATTACCTAATTGTGATTACCTAATTGTGTTTATGGGAAAGAGCCCAAAGCTCGTATCTTCCCGTCTCCTCATCGGTTCCATTTTTAGACTTAGTGATACTTATCGTACCTGTCCTTAAAACTATGGATTGAGATAGCATTAACTACCTCCCCGCTTAGCGAATTCCAATTATCAACTACTCTTACACTGAAAAAGTATTTCCTTACATCCTGCAAACAAGTTTTCTTACGAAGCTTCAAATTATGACCTCTAGTTCTAGAGCCAGCCATATCGAAATATCGATCCCTATCCACTCTATCATAACCATGAAGGAATTTAAAGACTGTCACCATATCCCCCCTTACTCTTCTAGCTTCGAGTGATGGCAAGTCTAATTCCCTCAGCCTCTCATCATAACCGAGATTGCGTATTTCTGGCACCAGTTTCGTGGCATGTCTTTGAACTTTTTCAAGCTTAGCTATGTGCTTTTTCAAGTAAGGATTCCAAAAGGGGGCTGCATATTCGAGTTTTGGCCTCACATAGGTTACGTAAATATTTCTGAACATTTCCTTGTCCATGTGCCTGAAGGCTACCCTTACATTTGATAAGAATGCATATGCTGCCCTTACTACGCCATTTATATGTATTTCTGGAGACAAATCTGCCAGTATGTTTACTCCTAGATCTCTCTCATTTTCTGTCTCTTGAAGTTGTACTCCAGCCACCGAGTAGTCAAGCTTGGGCCTTCTTGCACTTGTACCCATTCTCATTACCTTACATTTTGAGGTATTGAATTTCATTAGCCACTTTTCTGACCACTCATGCAGATTATTTAGATCCTCCTGAAGTTCTCTACCATTGTTCTCGTTTTTTACTTTCTTCACAATCTTTGCATCATCTGCAAACATATTCATGAATGAATTTACAGACTCTGGTAGGTCATTTACATATACAAGGAACAAAAGTGGCCCTAAAACTGAACCCTGTGGAACTCCACTACTAACTCTTCTCCATTCAGACACTGAGTGTCTTACTCTAACCCTCTGTTCCCTTCCTTCTAAGTAAGTTTTTATCCATTCCAAGACATTTCCACCTATTCTAGCCATTGATTGCAGCTTCCTAATAAGTCTCCCATGTGGAACAGTGTCAAACGCTTTCTGGAAGTCTAGGAATATGCAATCTGCCCAGCCCTCTCTTTCCTGTAAGATTTGGCTTACCTCATCATAAAATTCTAATAAGTTTGTTACTGTTGATCTTCCTTCTCTGAAGCCATGTTGCCTCACTGACAAAAAGTTGAAGGATTCCAAGTGAAGAGAGATATGTTTCCTTAGTAGTTTCTCCATAAGTTTGCAAACTATGCTGGTCAAGGAAACTGGTCTATAGTTCAGAGCCGTATCCCTCCTTCCCTTTTTGAAGATAGGTATCACATTTGCTTGTTTCCAGCATCTTGGAATCTCCCCCGACTCCAGTGACTCCTTAAATATGATACTTAGTGCCACTGATATTGTGTTTGCACATTTTTTAAGCACATGAGGGGATATGTCATCAGGACCTGTAGCTTTATGAACATCTAAATCCATCAGCGCTTTGCATACCTCTGTGGCTGTAAGGTTGATGTTCTCTAATACCGGCCCTTGAGCTTCTATCACTGCAATCTGAGGGGGTGGGGTATTTTCTACTGTAAATACTGACTGAAACTCCTTGTTCAATTCTTTGCAGATCTCTTCGTCCGTCTCAGTGATGCTTCCATCCGCTCTCTTTAGCCTTAAAACCTGTTCTTTTACCTTCAGTTTTCCTCTGATAAAGCTGTGGAAAAGCTTGGGATTTTCTTTAGCCTTCCTGGTGATGTCCCTCTCATAATCTCTCTCTGCCTCTCTCCTTTTACTTAGGTAGTCATTTCTTGCTCTTTTGTAGGTTTGCCAGGCATTTATGTTTTTTCTCCTCCTATACCTTTTCCAGCATTTGTCTCTCCACTCCTTAGCTCTTTTACACCCATTATCGAACCATTTCTCTCTGGCATGAATTACACCTACTTTGGTGACAGGTATGCAGCAATCTACTATCTTCCCATATTTCTCACAAAAGATGTCATACATTTCTTGTACAGATTTGTTGTAAAATAAGGTTCTCCAGTCAATAACTGCAAATAGCTCATTCATATTGATGTAATCTCCTTTCGGATAGTTCCTCCTCATGTCTCAGTGCCTCTACTCTCAGGAAGAATGTCTTCAATGATATATTCCATCAACAACACACAGTGGTCACTCTTTCCAATTGGTGGTTCATACTCAATATTTTCAATATCCAACACATTATCTGTGAACACTAGATCAAGCAGTGTGTGTGTGTGTGTGTGTGTGTGTGTGTGTGTGTGTGTGTGTGTGTGTGTGTGTGTGTGTGTGTGTGTGTGATTACCTAATTGTGATTAACTAATTTTGTTTACGGGAAAGAGCCCAAAGCTCGTATCTTCCCGTCTCCTCATCGGTTCCATTTTATACTTAGTGATACTTATCATACCTGTCCTTAAAACTATGGATTGAGATAGCATTAACTACCTCCTCGCTTAGCCAATTCCAATTATCAACTACTCTTACACTGAAAAAGTATTTCTTTACATCCTGCAAAGAAGTTTTCTTATGAAGCTTCAAACTATGACCTCTAGTTCTAGAGCCAGCCATATCAAAATATCGATCCCCATCCACTCTATCATAACCATGAAGGAATTTAAAGACTGTCACCATATCCCCCCCTCACTCTTCTAGCTTCCAGTGATGGTAAGTCTAATTCCCTCAGCCTCTCATCATAACTGAGATTGCGTATTTCTGGCAACAGTTTCGTGGCATGTCTTTGAACTTTTTCAAGCTTAGCTATGTGCTTTTTCAAGTAAGGATTCCAAAAGGGGGCTGCATATTCGAGTTTTGGCCTCACATAGGTTACATAAATATTTCTGAACATTTCCTTCTCCATGTGCCTGAAGGCTACCCTTACATTTGATAAGAATGCATATGCTGCCCTTACTACGCCATTTATATGTATATCTGGAGACAAATCTGCCAGTATGTTCACTCCTAGATCTCTCTCATTTTCTGTCTCTTGAAGTTGTACTCCAGCCACCGAGTAGTCAAGCTTGGGCCTTCTTGCACTTGTACCCATTCTCATTACCTTACATTTTGAAGTATTGAATTTCATTAGCCACTTTTCTGACCACTCATGCAGATTATTTAGATCCTCCTGAAGTTCTCTACCATTGTTCTCGTTTTTTACTTTCTTCACAATCTTTGCATCATCTGCAAACATATTCATGAATGAATTTACAGACTCTGGTAGGTCATTTACATATACAAGGAACAAAAGTGGCCCTAAAACTGAACCCTGTGGAACTCCAATACTAACTCTTCTCCATTCAGACACTGAGTGTCTTACTCTAACCCTCTGTTCCCTTCCTTCTAAGTAAGTTTTTATCCATTCCAAAACATTTCCACCTATTCTAGCCACTGATTGCAGCTTCCTAATAAGTCTGCCATGTGGAACAGTGTCAAACGCTTTCTGGAAGTCTAGGAATATGCAATCTGCCCAACCCTCTCTTTCCTGTAAGATTTGGCTTACCTCATCATAAAATTCTAATAAGTTTGTTACTGTTGATCTACCTTCTCTGAAGCCATGTTGCCTCACTGACAAAAAGTTGAAGGATTCCAAGTGAAGAGAGATATGTTTCCTTAGTAGTGTGTGTGTGATTACCTAATTGTGATTACCTAATTGTGTTTACGGGAAAGAGCCCAAAGCTCGTATCTTCCCGTCTCCTCATCGGTTCCATTTTCGACTTAGTGATACTTATCATACCTGTCCTTAAAACTATGGATTGAGATAGCATTAACCACCTCCTCGCTTAGCCAATTCCAATTATCAACTACTCTTACACTGAAAAAGTATTTCCTTACATCCTGCAAAGAAGTTTTCTTACGAACCTTCAAACTATGACCTCTAGTTCTAGAGCCAGCCATATCAAAATATCGATCCCTATCCACTCTATCATAACCATGAAGGAATTTAAAGACTGTCACCATATCCCCCCTCACTCTTCTAGCTTCCAGTGATGGTAAGTCTAATTCCCTCAGCCTCTCATCATAACTGAGATTGCGTATTTCTGGCACCAGTTTCGTGGCATGTCTTTGAACTTTTTCAAGCTTAGCTATGTGCTTTTTCAAGTAAGGATTCCAAAAGGGGGCTGCATATTCGAGTTTTGGCCTCACATAGGTTACATAAATATTTCTGAACATTTCCTTGTCCATGTGCCTGAAGGCTACCCTTACATTTGATAAGAATGCATATGCTGCCCTTACTATGCCATTTATATGTATTTCTGGAGACAAATCTGCCAGTATGTTTACTCCTAGATCTCTCTCATTTTCTGTCTCTTGAAGTTGTACTCCAGCCACCGAGTAGTCAAGCTTGGGCCTTCTTGCACTTGTACCCATTCTCATTACCTTACATTTGGAAGTATTGAATTTCATTAGCCACTTTTCTGACCACTCATGCAGATTATTTAGATCCTCCTGAAGTTCTCTACCATTGTTCTCGTTTTTTACTTTCTTCACAATCTTTGCATCATCTGCAAACATATTCATGAATGAATTTACAGACTCTGGTAGGTCATTTACATATACAAGGAACAAAAGTGGCCCTAAAACTGAACCCTGTGGAACTCCACTACTAACTCTTCTCCATTCAGACACTGAGTGTCTTACTCTAACCCTCTGTTCCCTTCCTTCTAAGTAAGTTTTTATCCATTCCAAAACATTTCCACCTATTCTAGCCATTGATTGCAGCTTCCTAATAAGTCTCCCATGTGGAACAGTGTCAAACGCTTTCTGGAAGTCTAGGAATATGCAATCTACCCAGCCCTCTCTTTCCTGTAAAGTTTGGCTTACCTCATCATAAAATTCTAATAAGTTTGTTACTGTTGATCTACATTCTCTGAAGCCATGTTGCCTCACTGACAAAAAGTTGAAGGATTCCAAGTGAAGAGAGATATGTTTCCTTAGTAGTTTCTCCATAACTTTGCAAAC
>JAXCGZ010022927.1:25000-77500 GCA_037179515.1 Halocaridina rubra
TGATACTTAGTGCCACTGATATTGTGTTTGCGCATTTTTTAAGCACATGAGGGGATATGTCATCAGGACCTGTAGCTTTATGAACATCTAAATCCATCAGCGCTTTGCATACCTCTGTGGCTATAAGGTTGATGTTCTCTAATACCGGCCCTTGAGCTTCTATCGCTGCAATCTGAGGGGGTGGGGTATTTTCTACTGTAAATACTGACTGAAACTCCTTGTTCAATTCTTTGCAGATCTCTTCGTCCGTCTCAGTGATGCTTCCATCCGCTCTCTTTAGCCTTAAAACCTGTTCTTTTACCTTCAGTTTTCCTCTGATAAAGCTGTGGAAAAGCTTGGGATTTTCTTTAGCCTTCCTGGTGATGTCCCTCTCATAATCTTTCTCTGCCTCTCTCCTTTTACTTAGGTAGTCATTTCTTGCTCTTTTGTAGGTTTGCCAGGCATTTATGTTTTTTCTCCTCCTATACCTTTTCCAGCATTTGTCTCTCCACTCCTTAGCTCTTTTACACCCATTATCGAACCATTTCTCTCTGGCATGAATTACACCTACTTTGGTGACAGGTATGCAGCAATCTACTATCTTCCCATATTTCTCACAAAAGATGTCATACATTTCTTGTACAGATTTGTTGTAAAATAAGGTTTTCCAGTCAATAACTGCAAAAAGCTCATTCATTTTGATGTAATCTCCTTTCTGATAGTTCCTCCTCATGTCCTCAGTGCCTCTACTCTCAGGAAGAATGTCTTCAATGATATACTCCATCAACAACACACAGTGGTCACTCTTTCCAATTGGTGGTTCATACTCAATATTTTCAATATCCAACACGCTACCGCTTGAGGCACGATGACTACAATAATAATAATAAATGGTTCAAAAGATTCTTCACTCATACCAAAATCTATATAAAAATAAATAATTGTCCTATCATAAACTCGTTCATTACAAGAATCTGTTGAGAAATATATATATATATATATATATATATATATATATATATATATATATATATATATATATATATATATATATATATATATATATATATATATATATATATATATATATATATATATATAAATATATATATTTTTTTTTTTTTTTTTTTTTTTTTATTATATGTTGTTTTCACTCTCCTTATAAGGGAAAAATGGATCATGTATATATTATTATTATTATATTTATTTTGACAGGATGTGTGTGTGTGTGTGTGTGTGTGTGTGTGTGTGTGTGTGTGAGGGCCAATCTACATCCTGTCAAAATAAATATAATAATAATAATATATACATGATCCATTTTTCCCTTATAAGGAGAGTGAAAACAACATATAATAAAAAAAAAAAAAAATATATATATATATATATATATATATATATATATATATATATATATATTATATATATATATATTATATATATATATATATATATATATATATATATATATATATATATATATATATTATATATATATTATATATATATTATATATATATATATATATATATATATATATATATATATATATATATATATATATATATATATATATATATTTCTCAACAGATTCTTGTAATGAACGAGTTTATGATAGGACAATTATTTATTTTTATATAGATTTTGGTATGAGTGAAGAATCTTTTGAACCATTTATTATTATTATTGTAGTCATCGTGCCTCAAGCGGTAGCGTCCGCGACTCTGAGACGTCAGGTCGAGGTTCGCGCCCCGTCACGGTCTGAGGTTAGCAAGGGCATGCACTCAGGGTAACGATTACATCTTGCAAAACAAGTCCTTCGCAAGAAGGCAACCGTCCTAGCCCTTGGTAGAAAAGGGAGTCAGTGACGTAAAACCGGAACATTATTATTATTATTATTATTATTATTATTATTATTATTATTATTATTATTATTATTTATGTTGTTGTTTTGTTGTATATCCTTCTTTCTCTTACATGAGCTTTTTCCCATGTCTATATAGGATCGCTGTTTCTCACTAGGCTAGTAAAAATAAAGTGCTGGTTATGAGAGAAAATTTCACTGCCGATTGTCCTTCCTCACACAGCCTTCTCCATTAAACCGGGGTTGGGACCGACATCAAGTTGGGCTGGTTTGCTCTCCCATTAAATGGATTGTAAGTTCTCTACAACCGAAGGGTCTATTGGGCTTAAATAGGACTGTCCAGGACAGATTCGATGTTAAGTCTTCCTTCAGTTACGGTTCTCTTTCTGTGCCTACATCTACAGGGAATATTCTTGGCCATTCATTACACATTTCTTATCATCCCTTCACATCTGACAAGTCACAACACTCCCCATCTCTCTCGTTACTCCATGTTTTCTTCGTACCCACACCCGTTGAGGATAGATTTTTTTTATTTTTACCGGTCCTGATGTCACAATCATAAAAAAAAAAACACACTGAATTCATAGTACCCTCTAAAAGACGTATTTGTGGACATAAATGTAATTTATCACTACGTTATTATAACCAACGAAGGAATTTATGGAAAACTCTACAGTGTATGAGAGAGAGAGAGGAGAGAGAGAGAGAGAGAGAGAGAGAGAGAGAGAGAGAGAGAGAGAGAGAGAGAGAGAGAGAGAGAGAGAGAGCACTGAGGAAAGTCGAAAGATAATGCAAAAAAGGTATATTAATAAGTAACACATATTTACATAGGTTATGTTTACGCAATAAAAATTTATGTATGTTATGAATCTATTTATGATTGAATATCGTTTAAATTTATTATTTATTTTAAGATTCTCCACCCACGGATGGGTGGAACGGGTCATGGAGGACCCATAGGGTGGTCGCCAACCGGTACAGGACCTAAATTCTATCGTTTAAATGAATACAGTAATCAACGTTCGGTGTTGCTGTTTCGTGGGGGGGGGGGTTCTTTCCTTCTTTTGCCACAAAGCTTATAGATCTCTCCCCCCCCCCGCAGATATTTTAAGAGAATATCGTAAAACGTTTCCAACCTCTTTAACTAATACGAATTTCAAGAATAACTATGGGGGTACGGGAGTAAGCCCGGATGCAAGCCCGGATGCTTGAAGACGGGGAATGTTAGGAGGGGCATCCGGCCGTAATACTGAGCTTTGAGCAAGCTTCGCTCCCTAGAGGCTGGTGAGATTCGCGACTCCATATAAATATGGGAAGAGCTACAGATAAGGCTTTTCATATTTTTTTTCCCAGCTCCCATTTACCCTTCCTTCCCGGTGGTCCCCCAAGGGTTAAAAGCGTAAACGGCGCCATCAACTCTCCCTTCTTCACCACTCTCCTATCTAAACTTTCCTCTTCCCCCACATTTAATGGCATCTAACCAACGCATATAATAAAGTAGACTACTAACCCAGTTTAAGAATATCTAGAAGCTTTTCTTTTATTTACAGATGAGACATGACCTAAGCTCCCAGATCACTCAACTATGGGTCCATCATATTTACAACAAAAGAACGTATAGATAAGACTTAGATAAGAAAGAGGAAAGATGAGATCCTTACTTGGTGTTTGAAACGCATAAAATAATAATAATAATAATAATAATAATAATAATAATAATAATGTAAATATAAGAGCCATAGTCGCCCCTATTAGGGGATTGGCTGAGACAGGGCAAAAATCCTTGACTCTATTTGCTAAGAAAATACAAAGGAGCGGATTCCCAGTTTCCTAGCTCCGCCCCATTTAGCTGACTGTTACTATACACAGGGGCACACGTAGGTATTCTTGCCCCCCAGGAGGAATAATAATAATAATAATAATAATAATAATAATAACCCAGCCACTGAGGGGGGCAAGCCAGCCTCAACTTGGTGCCGGTCCCAAGCCCGGGTAAATGGGGAGGGTTGGCGGCAGGAAGGGCATCCGGCCATAAAAATTTTGCCAAAACCAAAATATGGCCAGTACAGATAACTGGCCAGAAACATTGACCCCACATAAAAGTGGGAAAAGATGTAGACGAAGAAGAATAATAATAATAATAATAATAATAATAATAATAATAATAATAATAATAATAATAATAATAATAATAATAATAATAATTTATATACAAAGCCGTAATCGCCCGTATAGGGGGGTGGCCGAGTCAAAGTATATATTTTATTCTTTGCGGGAGGAATATATAATGGAGGAATTTCCAATTCCCCTCGCTCCGCCCCATTTAGTCGTTTTTTTCGAAACGGGAACATGGATGAGGTATTCTTGCCCCCTCCAAAAAAAAAAATACATGCATGCACACGTGTGTGTGTGTGTGTGTATATATATATATATATATATATATATATATATATATATATATATATATATATATATATATACACACACACACACACGTGTGCATGTATGTATATGTACCTACTTTTTACGCTAACCTGAAAATTTTTATTCTATAGCTGCTTCAAATTGTCTGCAGTGGTACTGTGGAAAAGTGGAAATTTAACATATAGCACTCAACAAGGGCTATTGAAAAATACTGTTACAAATATTACTCTTAATCAATAATAGCAGAGTGCCCTTCTGCTATTAATACATGTAAACCATAATATATTACTCTTAATTAATTATCGCAGAGTCCTCTTCTGCCATCAATCAATTATTACACTATATTTTATTCTGAATTACTTGCTATGATGTTTAAAATTGATTGCAAATTCTATTATTTTATTTATACATAACAAAATAGATTGTAATGTTTAACAACTGCAATATCACGTGGAGTGATCATGTGAACGTCCCCATGTGTAGTTATCTGAATAAATAGAAACAATCCAAATCATGGGAAGAAAGAAGAAAAATTTAGTGAGAGAGAAAGAAAATGTACCGTGGAAGGAAAAGCCGTTATTTCATTTTATATGAATAGAATCCATCCAGTTCAGTGATAGAATGGAAAAATTGTAGAGTTAGAGAGGAAGAAAAAGTGAGTATGGGAGGTAGAGGGCATTCAGCACCTCATTTCCAAAGAATTCACCCAATTTCAAAACAGAAAAGGAAACTGTAGATTAAGATATAATAATAATAATAATAATAATAATAATAATAATAATAATAATAATAATAATAATAATAATAATAATAAATACCGAACGTTTCAAAATCATTTTCATTAATATAGATGAATAATAATAATAATAATAATAATAATAATAATAATAATAATAATAATAATAAATACCGAACGTTTCAAAATAATTTTCATTAATATAGATGAAGCACTTACTTGATCGAAACTAGTATCCCTTTCCATCTGCTCTTCGTAGAAATCCTTAATGCCAAGAGCCTTCTTTACTTTCTCCGTTTGTTCCTCCTCCAGGCTCCTGGTTTTGGGTCGAGCAGCCAGGGCCCTGGCAAGGGGCACTTTGTGGATCTCGGCTCTCTCTTCTTCACGAGTCCCAAGCAATCCTGTAGCCTCAAGGCATACTTCAATTTGGCCTTCGACCACAGTAGGCCGACCCATGGAGCGTAATTTCTGCCACATCGATATAGGCTAATGGATTTTGATGAGACCGGAATAGACCCTTGACAACTATGGCATACTGCCAAGAGATGACACAGAACAGCTTCTCCGAATGAGAAATGTAGCCTATTTTTGTACGCGAACGTACATATAAGAATAAAGCAATGACGGGAAGAATTACTTGGAATGTGGTCCAATGGTGTAACCCTATGCAAAGTTAAACTTTGGAGTCAAAGTGAAACCGTCACTGGATTAGTGCTGAAATGAGGGCGAAAACATTTTCACAGCGTAATAAAACTGAAGTTATTGAACAAAGCACAATAAGCTTAAGATAAATTAAACATTGGAATCAAAGTGTCATACTCATGTATGAAAGATGTACTCAGAGATCTTGAGTATAAGTGCAACGGGCCTAGAGGAAAATTAGTGCAAAAACGCTAATGTACTGTATAAATATAACTGAGGTTATTGGACAAGACACATAATAAGAAAACCCAGGAATGGACAATGAAAAAAAAATTATAACCAATAACGGATACAAGGATTAGCTGAAGGTAATATCTCAAGAGGTAGTTGGTCCAGAGTTATTTTCAAGAAACTCCAAGGGGTAATCACCATTATATTGGGTGAATGTCCCCTCTCCCGCCTGAGTTCTGACCTTGAACACTTGGAAGCAAAACCCGAAGGTGTGACTCTTCACTATTTTATAATTTGCTCCTTTCTCTTGACAAATATAAATTGCTTTTGTAATTTCAGTTTTTATGCTTTCTTGGAATATGGTTCATATAAAGAATTAACACATGTCTTCATTTTCGTTGTATCATGAACAATCTTCCCGGTATCAAAGCACTGAAGCATTTGACACCTTGCAGCCTTTTTCCAGCTCTTGCGTCAATGCCCATGTTAAAAATAGTCTCTGGCATTACATCAAGTTACACGTTGTCATTTATATTTTTTAGGAACTAACAGGCACTTGTAAACCCTGTCTCATATATAATGTAGAAGACACAACAATTACACATACTAAGTAACTTTTCTTTTGGATATAGACACAGCCCTGAAAATCCTCTCATGATATAAAGGTTAAATCTTTACCATTCCTCATCAAGGGATATCTGTTGGTCATTTCTTCACAACCAGATACGTAAACATATCAGTTCATAAAGTAAATCACCATTACTATTAGGTAGAAGCCAAATATCTTGTCTTTATCTCGAGTCATATTTATCATTAATGTCATTATTACTAATTCCTGTTAGTGAATTTCTGAAAAAAAAAGAAAATTCATGTTCTTAATCTATTGATTCATTATACAGCAGGCCTGTGAGAAAATTAATTAATTAATTAATTTATATATATATATATATATATATATATATATATATATATATATATATATATATATATATATATATATATATATATATATATATTACTAGCCAGTACTTGAAGGTATAGCCAGGAAGACATCTTACTATTGTCAAGCGAATAGTAGAAGCGTTTTGGGACAATCGATTTTCTCTGCCAAGGAGTTTTGGCGTACGTCATAAAGCGATAAAAAAAATAAATTATTCAGTTTATACACAATTGTTGACACCCGCTTTAGAAGATTATCCATGTTTATTCTTAAATAATTACATACAGTTATCAACACTAACACATATATTATTTCATATGTATTTTCTCAAATAATTGATGTTAATGTTTACATACTCACGATGTGTATGTCTTCTTAATATTTGGTTTTCATTCACAAACTAAATTTTCTAAGCCAGTTCTTGCAATGGCTTAACAAAAAGCCGCGTAACCCACTCTCTCATAATGTAGCGTATGGACTGAGAGAACATTGAAAATGTAGACGAGAACTCACAGCAACTGTAGTCCTCCTCCTGCTGTAAACACAAAGCACATGACACCCGGGCCCCCCCCAACAGTATTTCATAATGTTTCATTCAAAGACGATATACTTTGATATTTATGTAATTTATTCGAGAATTTTAAATATGTTTAGTGCCAATTTTTAATGTTATTGACTCTTTAAATGTATTACAGTGATCTCAATAATTATCAATAATTTTCTGCTCAGATAAAAAATATTTAGGATTTAAGCGAAAAACTGTGAAAACGTTACTTGTGATTCTGATGAAATTTCCTTTTTCTTTTTTTTTTCTTTTAGACACGTTCGTTGACACTGCGTGAAATCACGAAAGGTGGGTATATGGATATCTAGACACTAGAAATTACTTTAAAGATACATAATATTGTCAAAATAGTAACGAAATATTGCGTTATTATCGTTCAACGCCGAAAGCATAATATTGCCAATTCAGCAATACGCTGTCCGGAAACGATGCCTGATGTTGCTATATTAATTATGTTGTATGTTTTCAGAGAAACAGTTTGTTATTCGAAATTATAAGTAGTTGAACTGCATGCACAATATCCCAAGCAATGAAAATAACTAAGAACCGCATAATAATAGACGTTACATTTGGTAACTGGAAACTAATAGTTGGCAACGCTGAACTTGGCTCAGGTGAAATTTAGTATAAAGATCCATAGAGGTAACATTGGGAAATAATATTGTTCGGAGTCCATTTCTATTGTGCACCTGTCCTACCAGGTGTGCAAAACACTTACGTAATACCCGAGACGGGTCATTACCATGGGTACAGATGCTCTACTCAATCATTTATTTCAATTAGTACTGAATATGAAATATTTTTTCTTGACGACAAGTCCAGCTTCGATCTATAAGTTAGGAGAATATCACTTGGATTATTGGAATTTCAGTTTAATATCCCAAAGGGCAGATTGACATTGCAATTTACTCATGCCATCGTATTCGTTGTATAACCGTTACTTTATATTTTACTCTCGCAGAGGAGTATTTTCCTTACTTCACTTATATTTAGTCACGAACTGTTAACATCACAGAGATCTTCGGGTCTGCACAGACATCATTCTACCGCTGAGGTCATGCGCTAACTCGACGCGGTGTGATGGAATCGATATACATAACGTTGATGTTCACTCACGTGACATCAGTAACTCCCCTCCCCTTTATATGGCGTTCTTCCCCATCCCCCCGATGGAATTAAAAATATAAAAAGTCTTTTGGAAACATCACATGATCTTGCCTATGTCATCATGACTTCCGCTCACCTTCTCTTTTGACTGTAAACGTTCTGACTTATACACGTAATCTGTTTTTCTTTCCATCTTTCTCTTTTCGACTAAACTCCTCTACTGGTCTTACCAAATTGATGGAGAAAATACTCTTATACCAGGAATCTTAGATTAGATATACGGTAAGTACTATGTATATTAATAATTTTTCAGAGATGATTTGCTTATATATATATATATATATATATATATATATATATATATATATATATATATATATATTATATATATATATATATATATATATATATATATATATATATATACTTCAGGATATGTTTCTATCAGGCACCGACAATAAAAATAATAATAATAATAAGGACAAAAGCGAAGAAGAAGAAGAAGAGGAATCCGGGAAATGATAAAGTCAAATAAACGAATAGCCAGGAAGTTGCGTCACGTGATCACATCTATGTATATACACAATCAATATGAGCATCACTCTGCTTTCAGCCAGATCATTGTTTACTGTGAAGCAATTGTTAGGGAATGAGAGTTTTGACGATATATCTAAACTTAATTTTAATACAACCACTGGGCATGTCTATCGACCATAAGAATTCATTATAAATGTCATATACTTTATTTTATTACTTATACCTGTAGATAGATATGATGAGGCGGTTAGGCTTGGTCGAGCAGCACCACATTTTGTCTATCATTAATTTTTCATAAATGTGACAGCAAAAATAAGTACCATTGTCTGTGTAAAATTATTTGATTTATCTAAGTGCATATCATTGAGTTTCTAAAAAAAAAAAAAAGGAATAAAATTAATCACCTATTAGACTCTGCAATTAGACCTGGATCAATAGTATTGAAATAAAGTAATAATTTATTAAAAAGTTGAAACGATAGCTAAACATGTTCCTACGTGTCTTCTTTTATCATAGTGTGACTCTGTAAGCAATCAGAAATTACTTTATATATATATATATATATATATATATATATATATATATATATATATATATATATATATATATATATATATATATATATATATATATATATATATATATATATATATATATATATATATATATATATATATTGGGCGTGATGTTAGAATTTCGTGTCAATCAACATAAATATAACTTTCGTAATTGTCAGTTTTCCAGTGCTTTGTTCAAGCATTATGCTTTGCAATTTTCTATTCCTATATCAACACCGAATATTCTTAGATATTTGTTACACATATCTTATTATCCCTTCACATCTGACAAGTCACAACACTCCCAATCTCTGTTTCTCTTTACTTAATGTTTTCTTCGTGCCTAGGCAAGATAAGGGCATTTTTTTTATTTACTCTAGCGGTATCGTCCGCGACTCTGAGGCGTCAGGTCGAGGGTTCGCGCCCCGTCACGGTCTGAGGTTAGCCAGGGCATGCACTCAGGGTAACGATTACATCTGCCAAAACAAGTCCTTCGCAAGAAGGCAATCGTCCTAGCCCTTGGTTGAAAAGGGAGTCCGTGACGTAAAACAGGAACAAACAATTATTAAGTATACTTTATTCAAGTTTGAAAAGTGTAATTTTGGAAATAACATAAGTTCTTAATTCTTATTATATTGTTAGCCTCATCGATATATATATATATATATATATATATATATATATATATATATATATATATATATATATATATATATATATATATATATATATATATATATATATATATATATATATATATATATTATTTTTTTTTTTCATTAAGTATTTTCTTCTTATAATATTACTATTTTTTCACCTTTATTTTTTGTAATTCCATAAGTAATATTATTGTTAGTATTTCTAATATTATCATTTTGCTTTTTCTGACTTGTCTTGATTACTGTTTATTTCATTATTTTCTTATTGTTATACTGTTGTTAATTTTATTTAGTTTTTGGTTAGTATTACTTAAATAATTATCATATTCATTATTATTATTATCAGTTTTGTTATAATTATTACCGTTATTATTACTATTGACATTATTATTAATTATTATTAGTATTATTTTCATTATTATTATTATTACTAATTTTACTATTATTATTATTATTATTATTATTATTATTATTATTATTATTATTATTATTATTATTATTATTATTATTAAATAAGAGTGTGTTTTTCCATTTTAAACATTATTCTCAGCAAAAGTAATGTGACACCATTCATCCGACCACTGACCCGTACCTTATTTACTTAGTATTTGCACTCCAGTAAACTAATATAACATATGTCAGCACTGCCTTTATACTCAGCTTCCGTTGATGGGTTGCTAATTCTCTTTTTCTCTTGGTTTCTGTATGTATATATATCGCCTCATTCGTTTGTACAACTCAGATTCCTCTGAAGATAAGTAATATATATATATATATATATATATATATATATATATATATATATATATATATATATATATATATATATATATATATATATATATATATATATATATATATTATATATATATATATATATATATATATATATATATATATATATATATATATATGTATATTATAGTTGAGCATCAAAAACAAAAAAAAACATTTATTTCCATTTTGTACAATGGTTATTCAACATTAATAGTAACTTATAAATAGACATGTAATTAAACTAACAAATAAGAGGGTTAGACATATAGTTAAATTAAATGTAGCTTTCATAGAAAATAATAATGCTGTAATAAAATGTTACAATAATGTTAATAATAAAGTAGTAAGTATGCCACTAGATACAGGAGCGTTATTATCGGCATCATTTCCATATTTGTTTCCTTACAATGAGAATAATAGTTCTTAATGAGCAGCAACTATTTGTCCAAAAGAAAACTGTATAGTTTGCCTTTGAAAGCTGTGAAAGAGGATGCATTTTTAAGATGCTCTGGACTATTATTCCAGAGTGTTGGCCCTTTGATAGGGATCATCTTTGAACCTGCTTCTGTGTTTGTTCTGTGAATAAAGAGCTCACTGCTCTGTCTTGTGTTGGTTCCCCTTATATCCCTGACTGTTTTTAAATCAAATAGCCAGCTAGGATAATGATGGTCCAAAATTTTGAATACAAAAACATAAATAGCATAAGCGACCTTATTTTCTGCCCGCAGCCACCCAAGTTTATTGAGAGCTGGTGTGATGTGGTCGTATTTTCTTATTCCTCCCAGGGCAACTCGAGCTGCAAAATTAATAAGCTTCTGTATTCTGTTTATTTGAGTCTTAGTGGTAGCTCCCCAAACAGTTGTGCAGTAATTAATATATATATATATATATATATATATATATATATATATATATATATATATATATATATATATATATATATATATATATATATATATATATATATATATATATATATATATATATATATTTATATATTTGTTTATTTATTTATTTATTTATATTAGAGAATACCACATACTAGGTTGGCCAAAGCACCAGGCGCCCAATATGATACTAAAGCCGAAGGGACTGTCCAGGACAGTTCGACATATATATATATATATATATATATATATATATATATATATATATATATATATTATATATATATATATATATATATATATATATATAGAGTCTCCGTGGCAAAATGGTAGCGTCTGCGACTCTGAGGCGGCAGGTTGAGGGTTCGCGCCTCGTCTCGGACTGAGGTTAGTAAGGGCATACACTCAGGGTAACGTTTACATCTCCAAAACAAGTCCTTCGCAAGAAGGCAACCGTCCTAGCCCTTTGTAGAAAAGGGGGTTCGTGACGTAAAACCGAATCCATCCATCAATCCATATATATATATATATATATATATATATATATATATATATATATATATATATATATATATATATATATATATTAGAGAATACCATGTAGTAGGTTGGCCAAAGCACCAGCCACCCAATATGATACTACAGCCGAAGGGACTGTCCAGGACAGTTCGATGTTAAGTCTTCCTTCAGGTACGGTCCATTTGCTGTGCCTACATAACCACGGAATATTCTTGAATATTCGTTACACATCTGGTATAATATAGTGTTAAAGAAACTTCTGTATATTCTTATAAGTAGGTTGCCACATGACATCAACCGCCCGTTGCATTACTACAGCTAAAAGGTCTTTTGGACTTGAATAGGAATATCCAGGACTGTTCGATATTAAGTCTTCCTTCAGTTAGGTGTTTTTTTTTTCCAACACCAAATATTCTATGATATTTGTTACACATCTCTTACTATCCCTTCACATCTGTCAAGTCTCAACACTTGCCATCTCTGCTTATTTTTACTTTTTGTTTTCATCGTTCCCAGCCCGATGAGGGCAGATTTATTAATTTTTTTGGGGGGGGCCCTTCCTGGTGTCAATATATATATATATATATATATATATATATATATATATATATATATATATATATATATAATTAAATAAAATTTATTATTTGATATCTATTCACAAAAATGTAGCATAAGGTAGTTTAATGTAAATTTGAGAAATTAATCTTTTACATACACACACACACACACATACACACACACACACACACACACACACACACACACACACACACACACACACACAGAGGGTTAGAGTAAGACACTCAGTGTCTGAATGGAGAAGAGTTAGTAGTGGAGTTCCACAGGGTTCAGTTTTAGGGCCACTTTTGTTCCTTGTATATGTAAATGACCTACCAGAGTCTGTAAATTCATTCATGAATATGTTTGCAGATGATGCAAAGATTGTGAAGAAAGTAAAAAACGAGAACAATGGTAGAGAACTTCAGGAGGATCTAAATAATCTGCATGAGTGGTCAGAAAAGTGGCTAATGAAATTCAATTCCTCAAAATGTAAGGTAATGAGAATGGGTACAAGTGCAAGAAGGCCCAAGCTTGACTACTCGGTGGATGGAGTACAACTTCAGGAGACAGAAAATGAGAGAGATCTAGGAGTAAACATATTGGCAGATTTGTCTCCAGAAATACATATAAATGGCGTAGTAAGGGCAGCATATGCATTCTTATCAAATGTAAGGGTAGCCTTCAGGCACATGGACAAGGAAATGTTCAGAAATATTTATGTAACCTATGTGAGGCCAAAACTCGAATATGCAGCCCCCTTTTGGAATCCTTACTTGAAAAAGCACATAGCTAAGCTTGAAAAAGTTCAAAGACATGCCACGAAACTGGTGCCAGAAATACGCAATCTCGGTTATGATGAGAGGCTGAGGGAATTAGACTTGCCATCACTCGAAGCTAGAAGAGTAAGGGGGGATATGGTGACAGTCTTTAAATTCCTTCATGGTTATGATAGAGTGGATAGGGATCGATATTTCGATATGGCTGGCTCTAGAACTAGAGGTCATAGTTTGAAGCTTCGGAAGAAAACTTGTTTGCAGGATGTAAGGAAATACTTTTTCAGTGTAAGAGTAGTTGATAATTGGAATTCGCTAAGCGAGGAGGTAGTTAATGCTACCTCAATCCATAGTTTTAAGGACAGGTATGATAAGTATCACTAAGTCTAAAAATGGAACCGATCAGGAGACGGGAAGATACGAGCTTTGGGCTCTTTCCCGTAAACACAATTAGGTAATCACAATTAGGTAATCACACACACATATATATATATATATATATATATATATATATATATATATATATATATATATATATATATATATATATATATATATATATATATATATATATATATAGTCAGAGTATTTATTTATACCATAACTGTCTTATCCAGTAAGACACCTGATCCTGTGGATTCATATATATATATATATATATATATATATATATATATATATATATATATATATATATATATATATATATATATATATATATATATATATATATATATATATATATATATATATAGTCAGAGTATTTATTTATAACATAACTGTCTAATCCAGCAAGACACCTGATCCTGTGGATTCATATGTTGTTAAAATCATAATCCTTCCCATGTAGATTAACTTGATAGTTAGTTTGTTATACGAAATAACTGGATGAATATGAAAAATACGCCTGTCAACAGTACTGAGTTCTGTTGCCAAGTAGCACAGCTGTCTTATATATTTATTTATGCATATATATTTTTTTGTTGCTTTGTTCTCTTTAACTATTATTATTATTTTTTTTTTGCATGAATTGAGTTAGATGAAAAGTCTGATCCTGTGACTGCATACCTTGGTTAATAAGTGATTAATTTTTTTTTCTGAAATTACCAGTTTAGTAGGTAAGAAGAAAATATAGCAGAAACAGGTGGGTGTTTCCTCATATACAAATTAAAATTTTCCTTCAAGTGGGCTTTTTTCCCTTCTCAAATAACAAAAGTCAAATTTTAAGTTAAGATATGTGTTACCAGAAAAAAAGATGAACTGAGTAACTTGATAGTACTCATATGAAGATATAGAAATTCTGTTTAAAGCTTAAATAGAAAGTTTTGTCTCTTTTCTTTTTTTCTGTCTCTATATTCTGTGAAATGGAAAACATCAAAATGAGGCCATCTCTGTCCCTAACCAACCCCATCTAATGGTTGGGGGAGGGGTGATAGAGGATCTCCGGGGAATGTAGGAGGAGGAGAAGTGGCTATTAGAATTCTGAAGCAAAAAGTCAAGGAATTGGAGACACTGGTAATAAACCTGGATGATAAAATTCAGAATATGAATAAAGATATGCAAGAGAATGAAACACTCAGAGAAGATATAAGATTTTTGTAGGAAGCAAATAAAGCACAAGGGCAAGAGAGAAAAGAAGTAGAAAAACAAATAAAGAAGCTGGAAGGGGAAAAGAGTGAACTAGAAACCAGAATTTCTAAACAAGAAGATAACAGCAAACAGGTGAATGACAACCTGAATGAATTAAATGTTAATTCACTGCTCTCTTCTGAGAGAGAAGAGATTGTAGCTTGGAATGTCCAGATAAAGGAAAGTGTCGAAGAGTTAAGAAAAGATTTTCTGGAGCTGAATACTGAACATGATGCCATGAAACTTCCTTTTCAGATGCACTAAAGGGGAATGTGGCAGTAAATGAGTCTGTGAGGGTGGTGGCATTGGAAGACATACAAGCAGTTGACTACAAAGAAATAGTAATAGAAAAAATTAAAGACGTTGTGATGGAAAGGGCAAATCCACTGATTAAACAGCCACTTGATTAAGAGAAGACAGTGGTAATCTCAGGCATAAGCAAATCCCAGAAGTCAACATGGCAGGGGAGACTTGAAGTGTATAAAGCTAGGATTTTAGACCTGGTAAGGAAGCTTGGAGTATTATGTGGTCCCGAGAATATTGTAAACATTCACCAACTAGGTAAATATTCTAAGGATGGAAAACAAAGACCAACAAAAGTAACCTTTGAGAGAGGGGACACATGTAGAGAAATATTGATGAGGAAAAAACCCTAAAAGAAATTCAAGAAATCAAGACCATGCAGAACACAGGAAGAGATGGAGAGAATATAAAACTTGTTGCAAGAGGCTAGAAGGTTAAATGAGGAAAGAAATGAAGAAGAGAACAACATTTTTTTTTCAGAGTTCTTCCATTAAAAAAGGGGAGATAAACAAGATAATGAAAGAAGATTAGGGAATGGGGCCTCATTAAAATTGCTGTACACAAATGCTGATGGAATAGTTGGTAAGGCAGTAGAATTAAAAGATATGATTTACAACAGTAAGGCAGATATATTAGCAGTTACAGAGACTATGTTAAGTGAGGACATAAACAGCGTCACAGTTTTTCCTGAGGGATTCAGAATATTAAGGGTTGAAAGATCTAAGAGGACTGGTAGAGGGATAGCACTGCTCAATAATGAAAGGTTTTAGGTTGAAGAAATAAACTTGGCTATAGAAAGTGAGTTCAAGGAATTTCTTGTTGCTCGCATAAATACTGGGTCAAAGAGCATTATAATGACTGTTGTATATAACCCGCCAAGGAACCAACATAGGCTAGAGGTTTATGAGGAAAGTCATACAGGTACTATTGAAGTCATAAACTCAGTTGTTAACATTGCACGAGAGAGAAAATATAGGTTTTGATTATGGGAGATTTTAAACAGAAAGATAGATTGAATAATTCTTGTCCCACACAGTGGTGAGGACTCATTTGGGACAAGATTCCTAGATTGTGTACAAGGGAATTTCCTACATCATCATGTACTGGAACCAATGAGCTCCAGGGGTGGGGATGAGCTCGCTATTCATCTAGTATTCATAGATACTGTGTTGAATGTTGAAAATATTGAGTATGAACCACCAATATGAAAGAGTGACCACTGTGTGTTGTTAATGGAGTATATCATCAAAGGTGTTTTGCCTGAGAGGAGAGGCACTAAGGACACGAGAAGTAACTATCCAAAAGGAGATTACATCATAATGAATGAGCTTTATGCAGTTATTGACTGGAGGATCTTATTTAACAACAAATCTGTACAAGAAATGTATGGCATCTGTTCCATACTATGAGAAGATGGGTGAGGAGAATGCCATTAAAAATCGTGAGAAAAGTGGAGGTTTTATTACTCAAACTTAGATGTCCGACATGGCGTGTTCTACCTGAGTAAACACAACAAAACAATAGCGCAATGCAAAGCGCACGAATTAATCAGCACAAAAGTTATACATAACATTCCTCCCTCCAAGAAAAAACATACAAAACTTATCAAAAATGGATCAGAAAAATATCAACATACAACAATCATTATACAGAAATATCAATATATTATGGCAACAAAAGACATTACAAATTTAATTTTTCTGGTGGCTTAATAATTCTCTTTGATCTCCGTAATACTGGAGATTTTTTTTTTTTTTTTTGGATGTTCACCCTTGAGGGTGAGCGGACCTTCCACTTGTGGCCCGCAGGTGGGGTGAGATTTTCTTCGGAGTGTACGTGGTATTCGCTCTTGCTGGCGAATGGGCTTTCCTGTTGGTGAGGAGGTGGGGTGAATTCTTGTTATTGGTGATGATCGGACTTTCCTAATTGGCCCGCAGGTGAGATTGTGCCAAACTGTAAAGATAACGGAGAGCATAAATATTCAGTTGTGAATTATTAGTTTACATCAAACAACATAAATGAATTCCTCTTTTGGGAGAGAGAGAAAGAGTTATTGCATGGCTATCTTGGTGGAGGGTATTGTCTGATAATATTTGATAGACTGTTCATGTGGTTATTTGTTGCTAGTCTGATGATGGAGCTAGCAACCTGAAGGGCATTTGGGTCTTCGCTAGATGTTGTGGGGGCACCAGTTTTCCGTCGAATCTCTGAAAAAGAATCACATTCCAGGATGTAGTGTAGCAGTGGATGTGGTGAGGCTACCTGGCAAAAGGTGCATTCCTTGATGATATTCTCTACTATTTGCCAGGTGCACTTGTACCCGAGTCTCAGACGGTACACATTGACCTCAGTGCTTCGTCGAAGGCTCTTCGGCAGGGTGATACGCCGAAGATCAGTGGTGGCTTTGTACCACCAGGTGGAGGGGGAGCCAATGTCTGTGCACAGGTTGTGTTTAGTTATTAAGGTGTTAAGGAGTGACTTGGTGGCTTTATTTTTAATCTGTTGCATCCCAGGAGACAGAGATATCTGGATTTCTGCTCTGAGAGTGGCTTGTTTGGCGGCTTGATCGGCTTCCTCATTTCCCTTGATGCCGACGTGGCTGGGAATCCAGGCAAGAGTGATGGCTTTTCCAAGGCTGGTTATCCTGTGGTAGTGGCTGAGGATGGTCGTGATGATGCGAATATTGTCTCTGAGGAGTGGCTTCTTGATGGCCTGTAAGGCGCCTTTAGAATCAGAGAGAATAAGGGCATGGTCAGCTTCTTGCTGGATGAAGCAGTCAAGGGCGTTGGCTATGGCCACAAGCTCAGTCTGGAGCGATGAGCAGGAGTTTGACAGTCTCCAGGATAGGACGTGGTTTCCAGTGATGAAGGCGGCGGCTGAGGCTCCAGTGTCTTGGTTTACTGAACCGTCAGTGTAGTAGACTTGAGAGTTTGGCCTGCTCCAGCTCTGTATTTTGTCCTTATATATGTTTTTAAGGACAAGCGGATTTACCAAGCTTTTGGGGTTGTCAGGGAGCTCGATCTTTATATCGAGTGGTTGGTCATTCCATGGGGGTGGGCATCTGTATTCAGGAAGCGGTGTGTCTTGTATCTTGGCTAGGATGCTCTCCCTGACTGGCAGTGCTTGCAGGCTAGCGCAGACCTTGGCTGCCCAGGTTCTAGGATGGTGGTTGGGCTGGCGATTGAGGGCTAGATGGAGATTTGTGCCAGCTAGGCATTTATGTTGGGCAGTGGTGGTTTTGGCCACAAGGAGGGTCAGTCTTTGCTGAGCTCTGAGTATGAGTGGAATGAGTCCCGATTCCATCTGGAGGTTTTCTCTCTTGGTCCACATGGGGGCTCCTAGCATGGTACGTGTGGCGTTGTTTTGAATTACTTCTATTTTGTCCCACTGTCGGTCTTTTAGTAGCCAGAGTGTGGGACAAGCATAGTCAATGAGGCTGCGTATGGCTTGTACATAGAAGGTTCTGAGGACATTAAATGATGCACCATCGTAGAGGCCCGACATCCGACGAAGGATCGCTTGTCGCTGGCTGCACCTGTCGCGCAAGTATTGAATTTCTGGTCCAAAGGTTAGTCCTTGGTTGATGATTACACCCAGGTATTGGTGTTTGGTAACCCAGTCCACAGGTTCATTACCTATGACCAGATTAGTGTCTGGTCTCCACTGGTGGATGGGAAGGGCCTTGGTTTTGCGGGCATTGATTCTTACTCCAAGGGAGATGGAGGCTCGGTGAATCTTGGTGAGGCAGCGCTGTGTCTTGTTAGAGTTTCTGTGTCCTATTGTGACAAGGGCAAAGTCGTCCGCATAGTTGAAGAGTTTGGCTCCATGCGGTAGTGCGATGTGCATGAGTTTTTCCATGAGACAATTAAATAGGAAGGGACTAAGGATTCCACCTTGGGGGGTCCCATTTTCGTGGTTTTTGTAGGTGGAGTAGTGCCCATCTACTTTGACTCGTGCACTACGATTTTGTAGACTCTGCTTGATCCACGAGAGAAGGTTACCTTTGATCTGCTTGGATACGAGAGCAGAGAGTATTGCCGGCACATTGGCTAGTTCAAAGGCCTTCTCTAGGTCTAGAAAAACGATGTAACCACGGCTGTTGTTGAGAAATGATAGCATGGAGGCTATGCATTCTGAGGTGCCTAAGCCAGGCTGGTAGGCAAACATGTTTTCTGGGAAGGGTGGGCATTTCCAGCGGACTCTGTTAAGTACCATCTTTTCTGCCGTCTTGCTCAGGCAGCTTAGGAGGGAGATGGGGCGAGGGTTGTCAGGGTCCTGTGGTTTTGGGATGGGCTGAATGTCTGCTCTGTTCCATGAGGCTGGTGTGATTCTTCGTGTGTATGTCAAATTGATCAGAGAGAGTAGAGCAAGCTCCCCTTGGGGCCCCATTTTTTGGATCATTGTGTATGTTATTCTGTCGGCACCTGGGGCTGTGTTCTTAGAGCTTTTGCTTACTCTTAGTAGCTCAGTCAGGGAGAATGGAGCATCTGTTTCATCTTCAGTGTTGATGGCCTCTTCTATTTCTTCCCATCTTGCAGTGGTGAGGTCCTGGAGTGTTGCTCTGGTGGTGATGGGGAGCTGGTTAGAGCTTGCTCTATCCGCGAATTTGATGGCGAGTTCTTCTGCTGCCCTGCTAGGATCCCTGTGGGGGGTGATTTTAGGAGGTTTTCCTTTAGCAAAGGAGTTGATGCTCCTCCACATCTGGCCCACAGAGGTGTGAGCATCTAGGTTGGAACACCACTCTAGCCATTTATTCCTCTTGATGTTGCGAGTCTCTTCATGGACATGTTGTTTGACTGCCTGGAGAGTGTGGTAGGAGTCTTCAGTGCGACGTTTCCTGTGCATTTTCCGAATGACGTTGAGCCGGTGGTTGAGTTCTTTAACTCTGTCACAGTAATACCATCTGTCCCGATGAGTGGTGTGTTGTGGTTTGCAGAGGGGTATGGAGGAGTTTGCAGCAGCTTGCAGGGCATTGACTAGCTCGGCCTCTGCTTGGTCGATGTCTTCAGATGGTACGTAGGCTGAAAACCAATTGCTGAGGTGCTATTGGAATCGGCCCCAGTCGGCCTTCTTGAAATTCCATCGAGGGGGAGGAGCAGGGATTTGGAAGATTTCAGGAATTGGCAGTGTGAGATGGATCCCATAGTGGTCGCTTGTGACCAGGGGATGAACTCTCCATGTGGCGTCCTGCTTTAGGGAATTGGAGACAAAGGTGAGGTCCAGTATTCCACCTCTGTCGTGTGTTGGCTCATGATCGTTGAGCAGGGAGACATCTTCTTGGTCATTCAGCAGGCTCATGATGTGTCTGCCTGCAGCACAGGGGCGCTCATACCTGAATCTTGGGTGGTGCGCGTTGAAGTCGCCTCCTATTACCAAGTCACGATGACTGGTTAGCCCGAAGAGGGTAGTCAGGTCTAAGCTACCTTTCCGTGGTCTGTATATGTTGTACAGGTCTATGCAGCTGCCTTGAAGTTGGATGTTAACAGCGAGGACGTCGACATCTTCGCCACAGTAGACCGGTCGGGTTATTTCCTTTGCTAATAGGTTTTTCCTGATGAAGGTGGCGCTGCCTCTGTTCTCCCCTGGAGACCAGTGCTGGTAGAATCCATTGTATCCTGAGATTTTTGGAGGGTGTTGCTCTGTGCACAGGGTTTCTTGGGTTCTGGAGACGAGGGCGTTGGCGACAACGGAGTGGGCTACTTCGACGACTTGATTGTAGGCATCTTGGGTGGTGGCTCTGGTATCGAGGAGTCGGACGGCTGCCTGTACGGCTTGAATGAGAAGGTTGGTGAGCTCATTTACTGTGAAGAGGGTTTGCCGTTTGGAAGAGGAGGCAGAGGAAGGTATCTGGATAGGCTGTTTAGGTATGGGGGTGTGGGAGTTTAGTCTAGGGTCCCGGGACCTAGTGTGGTGAGTGGGTGTGTGTGTGGTCTGAGTGTTCTGGGTGTTACGTGTGACTGCATTGTGTGTTTGGGTGTTGCGTGGGGTGGAGGTGTTGGTGTGAGTGTTGCGTGTGGGGTTGATGGGAGTGTGAGTGTTGTTTGGGGGGGATGGTAGGAGTGTGAGTGTTGTGTGATGGGGTGGATGGAGTTGGTGTGGAGGTGGGAGCTGTAGGAGGTGTGATCTGTGTGTTAGGAGCTGGGTTGGTGTAGTGTGGTGGGTTTTGGTTGGGGAGGTTAGGTGTGAGTGGGGAAGGAGGGGGCATTTGCCAAGGATTGGAGGTGGGGGGAGGAGCTGGGGTGAAGTTGGGGGTGGTGTGATTGGTGACAGGGGCAGAAGGAGGGGTTCTTTGAGGAATCCTCTTCAGCCTTTCTGGGCAGCGGTTGTTCCATGCGTGATGGTTCCCTTTGCAGTTCGGGCACTTGGCAACTGTTGCTTCTTTTGCCTTGAATTTTGTAAGGCAGCGGTCGGTGGAGTGTTTCCCACTGCAGATTCCACATCTCTCTGGGAAATGGCAAGTATTCCTGTGGTGCCCAAATCTTTGGCACCGGAAACATCTTAGGGGTTCTGGGGTGTACTCTCTTATGTAGAACTTGCCCCAGATGCCGAGGTTTACTTGTGAAGGGGGTGGACCACATACTGGAGATGGTGATACAATCTGTTTATCATTCACACCACACCTTTCAGTTTCTGAGACTGTGTCTTCAGACTCAATACAATTACTATCAGGTTGAATGAAACATCACACTTTTGTGAAGATACTTCAACATCATTAGTGGAACTAGAGGTATAGGAATAATTACTTACATTCGAAGAAACTAAGGGCATTGGAGACTCTTTAGGTGTCTTAATACAAGTACCAGTAAATCTAGGCATAAGCTGATCATGATGCCTCTTCCATGATATATTACCAAAATCATGAACTTGCACCAAATAATTTCTTACACCAAGCACTTCAATAATTTTCCCTTCAATCCAAGTCTCTCCCTTCCCAAAATTTTTAGCAAAAACTGCATCACCAACATTGTACATATTTGTCCCTTCAGAGAAAACTTTCTTTGACAATTTTCCCAGGTCTCTGTCTTTGTTAGGGGAACATTTTACAGATACTAAAGTTGTTTTAAAACATCTTCCAAATAGTAACTCTGCTGGTGATTTACCTATACAACTATGCATACTCTTTCTATAATTGTACAAAATCTACAGCTTCTAGTATTCAACGATCCACTGTTGAATTATTTAAGCCCTCTTTTAAAGTTCGAACTACTCTTTCCGCCAACCCATTAGATGATGGATTGTATGGGGCAGGAGTTAAATGGTGAATACCATTTTTCTTTTAAAAAGCTTTAATCTCCTCGGACACAAAATATGGAGCATTATCCGAGACAACAATGTCTGGAATACCAAAATTAGAAAATGTTTTTCTAAGCAATTCAATGGTAACACTTGAAGTCATTGAACTAGTAACTTGAACATCTAGAAACTTAGAATATGCATCTACAATTACAAGAAAATATTTGTTATCTATGGGTCCAGCATAGTCAATGTGAAGTCTTGACCATGCCTTATCAGGGGTAGACCATGACAACACAGGAGCTTGGTTTGGTTGAAAATTTTTAAAACAAACTGGACAATTCTTTGTAATTTCAGAAATATCTTGGTCAATTTTAGGCCACCAAACCCAATTCCTAGCTTCTGCTTTCATCACATTTATCCCATCCTCGTCGCCATTTGTTCCATACTATGAGAAGATGGGTGAGGAGAATGCCATTAAAAATCGTGAGAAAAGTGGAGGTTTTATTACTCAAACTTAGATGTCCGACATGGCGTGTTCTACCTGAGTAAACACAACAAAACAATAGCGCAATGCAAAGCGCACGAATTAATCAGCACAAAAGTTATACATAACAACATCTTTTGTGAGAAATATGGGAAGATAGTAGATTACTGCATACCTGTCACCAAAGTAGGTGTAATTCATGCCAGAGAGAAATGGTTCGATAATGAGTGTAAAAGAGCTAAGGAGTGGAAAGACAAATGCTGGAAAAGGTATAGGAGGAGAAAAAACATAAATGCCTGGCAAACCTACAAAAGTGCAAGAAATGACTACCAAAGTAAAAGGAGAGAGGCAGAGAGAGACTATGAGAGGGACATCACTAGGAAGGCTAAAGAAAATCCCAAGCTTTTCCACAGCTTTATCAGAGGAAAACTGAAGGTAAAGGAACAGGTTTTAAGGCTAAAGAGAGCGGATGGAGGCATCACTGAGACGGATGAAGAGATCTGCAAAGAATTGAACCAGGAGTTTCAGTCAGTATTTACAGTAGAAAATACCCCACCCCCTCAGATTGCAGAGATAGAAGATCAATAGCCGGTATTAGAGAACGTCAACTTTACAGCCACAGAGGTATGCAAAGCACAGATTTATTTAGATGTTCATAAAGCTACAGGCCTGATGACATATCCCCTCATGTACTTAAAAAATGCGCAAACTCCACATCAGTGGCACTAAGTATCATAATTAAAAAGTCACTGGAGTCAGGGGAGATTCCAAGATGTTGGAAACAAGCAAATGTGATACCTATCTTCAAGAAGGGAAGGAGGGATACGGCTCTGAACTATAGACCAGTTTCCTTGACCAGCATAGTTTACAAAGTTATGGAGAAACTACTAAGGAAACATATCTCTCTTCACTTGGAATCCTTCAACTTTTTGTCAGTGAGGCAACATGGCTTCAGAGAAGGTAGATCAACAGTAACAAACTTATTAGAATTTTATGATGAGGTAAGCCAAACCTTACAGGAAAGAGAGGTCTGGGCAGATTGCATATTCCTAGACTTCCAGAAAGCGTTTGACACTGTTCCACATGGGAGACTTATTAGGAAGCTGCAATCAATGGCTAGAATAGGTGGAAATGTCTTGGAATTGATAAAAGCTTACTTAGAAGGAAGGGAACAGAGGGTAATAGTAAGACACTCAGTGTCTGAATGGAGAAGAGTTAGTAGTGGAGTTCCACAGGGTTCAGTTTTAGGGACACTTTTGTTCCTTGTATATGTAAATGACCTACTAGCCTCTGTCAATTCATTCATGAATATGTTTGCAGATGATGCAAAGATTGTGAAGAAAGTAAAAAACGAGAACAATGGTAGAAAACTTCAGGAGGATCTAAACAATCTGCATGAGTGGTCAGAAAAGTGGCTAATGAAATTCAATACTTCAAAATGTAAGGTAATGAGAATGGGTACAAGTGCAAGAAGGCCCAAGCTTGACTACTCGGTGGCTGGAGTGCAACTTCAAGAGACAGAAAATGAGAGAGATCTAGGAGTAAACATATTGGCAAATTTGTCTCCAGAAATACATATAAATGGCATAGTAAGGGCAGCATATGCATTCTTATCAAATGTAAGGGTAGCCTTCAGGCACATTGACAAGGAAATGTTCATAAATATTTATGTAAGCTCAGTGAGACCAAAACTCGAATATGCAGCCCCCTTTTGGAATCCACACTTGAAAAAGCACATAGCTAAGCTTGAAAAAGTTCAAAGACATGTCACGAAACTGGTGCCATAAATACGCAATCTCAGTTATGATGAGAGGCTGAGGGAATTAGACTTACTATCACTCGAAGCTAGAAGATTGAGGGGGGGATATGGTGACAGTCTTTAAATTCCTTTATGGTTATGATAGATTGAATAGGGATCGATATTTTGATATGGTTGGCTCTAGAACTAGAGGTTATAGTTTGAAGGTTCGAAAGAAAACTTCTTTGCAGGATGTAAGGAAATACTGTTTCAGTGTAAGAGTAGTTGATAACTGGAATTGGCTAAGCGAGGAGGTAGTTAATGCTATCTCAATCCGTAGTTTTAAGGACAGGTATGATAAGTATCACTAAGTATAAAATGGAACCAATCAGGAGACGGGAAGATACGAGCTTTGGGCTCTTTCCCGTAAACACAATTAGGTAAGTACAGACAATAAAATCCTCTCTCTCTCTCTCTCTCTCTCTCTCTCTCTCTCTCTCTCTCTCGTGTATATTTGTGTAATTAAGTATGCATAGTATACTTTCATGCATTGTTACTTTGAGTTGCTAGCCAATCCGCAAATAAATCTTGCATTTTTTAATTATTCATCTCTATGCATCTATTCTCCCTTGGTTTGATTATAGATAATACAATATTAGACACTACTAAAGATTTCTTGGTAAATAATGTTCTAATATCATCTGCATCATCATAATCTGTATTATTATCATTATTTTCATTATTATTTCATTACTAATATTATCATTATATATTTTATATTTCAACATGTACGATTAGATTAGGACATGTATAAAACAAAATTCGAAGTATATTCTCTTCATGATTGTAAAGTTGAAATTTATTTTTTAGCAATTTAAATAAGAGTATTTTTCTTTATATTTAGACCTGTTCCTGACAATTTCATATTCGCATTTACATTTTGTGTTTTATTCAATTAATTTAAAAGAAGCAATAAAACTTATTCATATTGTAATGCTGAATTTGTCGTTAACTACTTATATTAATGAACATGATTAATTTCGTTATTATTGTTTACATTTACAATATTAGTTGCTCTTTGTTTAGTGATATGTGTACTTTCTTTTTGTGTTTTTCAATTAAATTAGAAACGTTCAAATATATGTTTTTCTTGGACGTGTTGTTATTAATGTTGTTTTCTAATATTTTCTTGTCTATGGAAAGACATCGTAGAATAAATAGAATATCAGTTTGGGAAATATGCGGGCGCCATTGTACTCCATAATGAATAAGAAGGTATAAACGAAATTATATTGAAAATAATCACTTATGCATAATCTATTTTTGAGCAATATGTGTAGCAATACGGAATGATAAGAAATTTGACTGGAAACTAGAGAGATTTTCAGTAATAATATATGATTTTGCAATATAATCATGAAACAATGCGATGTGTGAATGAAATCAATATTATACTGCCAATACTTTGCCCATGTATTATCTTACATATTTAATATATGATATAATAAATATGTTCTCTCTCATATATGTCAAAATAAAGGAATAAATATTTCATATATATCATAATAAATTAATAATTGAATAAGTAAACAAGTTTTGAAAATGGCGCTGGAAAAGTTTGTGTACTGTAAGCTGCTGCCACCTGATGAGCATAAGTTGCAATATCAAAGCTCAACAATGTTTTTAGACAATTTATAAGTTTATTACGCTAGTTACGAATTAAATATATCCTTAGATAGATAAAGCATAAAATGCTCTATTTATTTATTACGATAAATAGGTGTATAATGCAAATAACAATAAGATATCAGGTGAAATATTACAGGTAGAAGCGGTCCCATGATGCAGTGCGTGTAAGAGTTTCAAACATGGCGGACCCCTACGAAATCGGAGATCTGGTTTGGTCAGTTTCTTTGACTCCGTTCCACGATTTCTCTGGTATAACATGATTCTAATTCACCCAGGAGATCACAACAATACCTAATCTTTCTTTTCATTTTCTCGTTTCAGGGCTAAAATGAAGGGATTCTCTCCCTGGCCTGGTATGGTAAGTAGGTCTTTCCGATTTGTTCAATGTTTGGGTTTGTGTATACCACACCGGCGGGACTGATAGGCAGCTGGATTTACTACATTTTCTGATTTACAAACGTTTATTTGCACACATTTGGTCTGGGATGCCAGGAAATTGCTATGTTTAGAGTTTCTGTTTGCTGTCCTCGTCTTAGTATGGTTAAGTTGTCCTCGTCTAAGTACGGTTAAGTTAGGCGTTAATGGTTGTGTTGAACAACTGTACCTCACGGTACATAAAAAAACTGCATTAAATAATTTTGGGCACATGCTGTAGAATCTATAGATCTTTAAAGGTATTTTGATACTTATTATTAATATAGACTAGAATACAGTAGTACATATTACAGAACTGTCCCCAACTCGTAGTGAGTTTTAATTGATGAACTGTATATAGTTAATGTTTTCAATGTAATGAGGAGTTGTGATGGCTTGAAAAGTATTTATAAGCATTTGTGAGACCAAGAATCAAGGAATGGGACAAGCTTCACATGTAGGGAATGAGAAAAAATGCAGTTGATTTTTTGCAGTTGTTCCTACACAAGAAATTTCAACAATATTTCCAGTCATATACTAAGATTCCTGGCTATTCTCGGAGAAAATAGTGTGTTGAAGGGATACTTGAGTCCTTTTCAGTCACAGAGATGTTTGTCCCATTATTTAACACACCCTCCATTACTTTCTCATCTGATATATAGTAGTGAAAAGTATTACTCTGTAATTATACCAGAGTGCCAGCTAAATGGAGTGTAATCCAACTGATGAGAATAGTTTCCTTGAAAACAATACCTCTTTTTCAACCTAGTATGGGTGATGTTGATGGTAATACAGTACTGCGATAAAGGATTAAGAGTATTGTCTTGGCAGGTTTCGTATATATCTTACATAATTTCTGTTCTTACCACCTGTCTGCTTGTAGTTTTAGCGTATAAAAATCGAAATGTCTGATAGTATAGATTTACAAAAAATATTTTCGGTACTTAATTGAATAGTAGTTAACTCTGTATGAGAGAAACTCATAACTAATCATACGACCAGGTATACTGCATGTGCTTGATTTGAATAGACTGATAATAATAGTGTATGCACAGACAGAGATGAGAGTATCCCTGGTCCATGTTACCTTACATTACTGTTGTAAAAGGCATTCCATTTAGGGTTCCTGTCTCAACAAGGAAATCCATATTTCTAAAATCTTAGTTGTGGGATGCAATACTGTGTATTGATGAAGCTAGCTTATATGCACTCCTTATTGAGGGTTTTGGAGGTATAGTGAATAAGTCCTTCACTTTAGCTAGAGAATCTACCTTTGGTAAGGTCAAGTCAAAGTAGTGAAATTAATTACTGGTGCCTCTCAGTAACTTGAGCAGTGTTTCTTATTTATTACATAATGTATTGAACTTCATTATTTGATTTGTGATTTCTGATGTTCACATATATCTTATAGAAACAGAATATGTCTGTATCATACTTTAGTAGAGAAATAAATACTCCGTACTCCTTATATTGGTACCTTTTTTGTGAAATTATTTTGGGGCGAGTTCAATTAGGTATTGTTACTATTAAACCTTTATTGCATAATTATATTATATCTGCTTTATTATCCCCTATTTAGAGTCTCGCTTTTTCTTTCCAGATCATTCCAGCGAAAGAAAATGTCAAGAAACCAAGCAAGAAACACTGCCATTTTGTGTACTTCTTTGGCAGTGAAAACTAGTGAGTAATAGTGATATAGCCATTTGTGGTATTTAAGCTTACATGTTGTGATTGACAATAGACTACATAGCATAGCCATTTGCATGAAATGGAAGTAAAGGTTTAAAATTGAGGTTCAGTAGATAAAAGAAAATGAAAGAAATAGGAAGGATATATGTATAGTTTTGATTTTGTCTCCAAAAGAAGTAGTGGTAGTGTTATTTCTGTTTGCTCTATATACAAAATAGGAGGTTTATATGTATATTTTTCAGTTATGTGACTAAATGACTTCTTTTTTTTATAATAACATACAAATTTGCTTTGCTGTTAATGCTTATAGTGCTTGTTCAGTTTTGGATGGCATTGGTTGTATATATATTAGATTCAAAAATATTCATTTGTTATCTTAAAGATAATGTCTTGATTAGAACACTGGAACTTTATATATGTAACTGAATTTAAGACCTGTATTATTGTCACAGAGATTGTAAGCCGCATCTTTGATACAGTATGTGTTGTATGCATATAATACTCTTATAACTCATAACCACAAGATTCGTTATCCTTTCTTTGCTTGAGATTTGCTAGTCCATGGGTCATGATTACTTCTTTCCCATTCTATTGATAATATTGTTCATAATCTTTACAACTTTTTCTTCCGAAATTTGAAGTGAATGAAAGTATTAAGCTAATAGGGGATCATATCAAATGTTTTAAGACAAAGAATAAAGTGACCATAAAGAGGAAATTTACTTTAAAGTCAGACTTCAGCTACGTAATGAATATGTATATTTACAAATTTGACAAGATAAAAGTAAATTAAATAATTTTCTCTCCTCTTTGTTCTTTATTTTGCAGTGCGTGGATCGAAGCAGCCAACATGAAGCCTTACTTTGCCTACAAAAGTCGTCTCATGAAGGCCAACAAAACGAGTCCATTCCAGGATGCTGTCGGGAAGATTGAGAACTACATTGTTGAGAATAATATTAAGGTAAGATTCTTGTATGATATGTCATGCTTAGAAGCCATGGAATAATTATAGATAGGAGTTTTATTATATGTTATTGAACAGTTCAAACCTTATAGCTGAAGGGCTGTAATTCTAGTCATTGTTACTTGTAAATTCATTGCATTGCGTTTGCTGTTTTTGTTTATTTAGTATGGGAAACCCATATATCTTTTAATTCTATACATTATAGCATATTGTCTTCAAGGGGGATATAGCCACTATGCGGGCCTATAATTTGGATTATCTATACAATATATATGATTATTATCAGATTGGCATTACATATTACCCAAAGTGTCTCGGTTCTTGGGGTATTAAGAGTAGAAATCGTAGGCAGACAAATGTGTACAGATCTTGTATGTGTTTGTTGTAATTCACATTTTAATGTTTTATCAATTATCCTGATATAGAGCTAATAAATTAATTATGGGAGAGAGACAATACTGTTTTTATGGTGACAGAGCATTTATGTTTTTTTATCATAATAGACCCATTCCATACTGCTATAGGTTCATGGTACCCTGAGAAAATTTAATATAGTCTTGCGTATTGTTTTTAAGGATATTGTGTTGGTATCATTAATGTGTCATATAAATAAATTTCTTTTTCAATGTTTGCTGCTAGGTCCCAGAAGGGAAAGAAGGCACCAACAACACAAACCACGACAGAGACAGTGATCGAGAGAGCACGCCCAGTGCCACGCCAGTGAAAGAAAAGAAAATTAAGGTATGTATATAATATTGTGTGTGTGTGTTTAAGTTCAGTATTTCTCTAACAGTATCATCTCTTAACTTCATTTATAGCAAGAGTGTGTAGTACTGAGCTAATTTGTAAGTACTAATCATTTTCTATTATTCCCAATACTCATAAGTCATTTAGTTTTAGACTTTTAATTGATTTACTCACTTTCCAAATTGAAAAGAATAATTTAGCAATGTTGAATAATATTTCTCCTTACTTACTTTAGCTGAAACTTATGGTAACTTAAATTTTAGTTATGATTAGAACAGATGTAAAATCTCTGTCCACTGTTTCATCACCTTAATGTTTACTTTAATTGCTAGACTTTTAGATTTCCCCCCAAAATGAAAAATCTGTTGTGTAATTTAAAGAGTTCTTTATGAATATGTATGTTATAGGTTATGGCTATTTTTCTTATAACCATCTCCTTAGTTTTAAAAGTAAGGACATGGTACAATGTATAATGTTTACACTATTCATTTTTGTAACATAAAATTACCGTACATTTTTCCCTATATTAGCATTGTTAGATTTGTTTGTAACTTGTAGCTAATAACTTTAAGTAAATGGCCATGAGTATTCATTCCCACATATTTTGCAGTGAAAGATATAACTAATCCTAAGCAGGATTCAAACTCACTGCACCTTTAATAATCCATCACCATACATAGGGAATCACTGACTCATTCATGTAGGTTCAATTGGTAACTTCGAATACTCTGATGGTTTGTTTACGGAGTAGTGAATACTGTCAGGATCTGTTTTGTCATTGTGGGTATGCCTGATGCCATACAGTGGAAAAATGGGTATAAAAGTATACAGTACTTATAATTAATATGTTTATGCTATTTATTTGCATATATGATAATGTGCTTATTTAAATTTGGCTCATTACAGTATTCACACTTGTTTGTTTCAGAGTGGCACACCCAAAAGAAAATCTACGGGGGACTCGTCCAGTGGAGGTAGTGCAAAGAGATTGAAAACGGAGAGCGTTAGATTAAAAGATTCTCCAATGTCCACTTCTTCTCCTGGACATGCCGCCAAAGTCAGAGTGTCGGCTTTGTTGAATAGGCCGCTCATGGAACGACCGGTAAGTCCATCTTTTGTTTCTTTAAGCTGGAATCCCTTGTCCAGGAAACCAGGGTAATCACCTCGGGCAGTCACTCAGGGTAATGATCACACTTGCCAAAACAGTCCTTCACAAAAAAGCATCATCCTAGCCCTTGGTAGAAAGGGGAGTTCATAACGTAAAACAGATCATAGAGATCAGTGTGGAAATATTGTGAGTAGATGACTCAAGTTAAAGGAATTTTCCTGCTCATTTTCAATCCTGTTAGCTAGAACAGACAAGATGAAGTGGAAGCAGTAAACCAGTTAAAACTGTTAGGCACTGAAGCAGAAGAGCTTTACCTTTAGTATGTGGGTAGCCCAAGCAGTGTGGTAGTGGTGAATATTGATGATTTTATCTCCAAGAAGATAAGATGAATAAGAGGAGATGAATTTGCTTTCTGGTGAATATTTGTGTGCTATAACGTGGCCTCTCCCTTCCGAGGAATATTATGGCTATTGTATATGTGTGGATCTACTTAGCTAACTTGAAAATAGTACTTATTTGAACATCCTCTGTCTCCTCGAGTTCATGAACTCTTTATCATTTACTCTACATTTTGATCTTCTCTGGGGCAAGCGACACATTGGTATGCCCTTATACACCTTCATGTTTTTAAAGTTGACTTCATGGACAAGAGCAAGGGGACTGGTGACCTCCTGAATACAGTACGCTTGATTGTGGAGTGAGAGAGAGTAAAAGGGAGGTGATTGGTAAAATGGATGTGAGAAGGAAAATGGATGTGTTAGCTCTGAGTAGAATAAATTAAATGGTGTGTTCATTGACTTGGCCTCCCTGGTTATAAGGGGGATTGTGACCCTTGTGTACAGATAGATAAAGTGTGTCTTATGTTCCATGTGTTCCTTTGCGAGTCTTTAAGGACAGCGAAACATCAGTTGAAAAAATCATCTCAAAAAATAAACTGCCATAAACTTGTTACATGGGTGTGTCCAGAGTCGAGAATATATTATTTATTATTTGCAGTTCTTAGAAATAACATAGTAAGTCTATGTAGAAAGAAAAAAATAAGGTCCAGAAAATTAACTGGAATCTTTTTGAGTAGTCTCACTATCAAAATTTGATCTTCAATACAGGTGCTCTTGTAAGTTTTCATTAATATTTTCAACCACCTAAGGAGGGAATATAGGTGTTCGACCCCCTTTGCCCACTTACATAGGCTAGCTGCATTTTATATTATACTGGCATACAAGTGCTGTAATCATTCTTTCCAACGAATAGGGTAAAATATAAATTTATACAACCACTGGGAAAGTTACCAGCTGACTTGTCAGTCCCAAGTAGTGTGACTGGTGTTCTTGTAAGGAAGGGCATCTGGGTGTAAAGTTTGAACCATAACTCATGCCAATCTTCCCAGTAGGCTAGTGATTATAACAACCTTATATGAACATAAGGAAAAGTTTGTAGTAAAAGATGAGGAATAAATTTCACCCTTCACAGAAGTTTTTTTTAGCCCTAATAATGTATTTACTTTATATGCTCCCAACTCACGTAATTGCTTCATCACCTTATTCGAATAATTTTATTACATTATGTGTCTCGCAGAGCTAGAAGGTCAGTCGCATCATTACTTAGAGGAATAATACATATTTCATGCTACCTTACCTGTTCGTCATGTTTCTTGATTGTATTGCAGGAAATATATATTTAGGAAGGGGAGGGAATTTAGAATTATTTCATTTTACATCTTTGTTATAATAATGAGTGCAGGAGATTGGTTTAAAGATTACTCTTGTTATTTCATGTAAGACATAGAGGGCTTTAGCATTTTAGCATGGTATTTTATGATTGTAAATTCAGCTGCGATGAACTCATTATTTGTGTAATGAAATAATATGAGAGGCCTTATGTTAACATTTTTAGAAGAGGAAGATAATATTGGAGAGTAAAAAATGAAAACGTAGTTAAAAAGGAATGCTAAAAATATTAGTAGTATTCAAACCTCTGACATATTTTGAATATACATCTAGTTCTTGGAATAATGCGAAGATAGGTTGTCAGAAGTGACGGGTAATGTGAAAATCGCGTAATATAACTAGCCATTTTCCATAAGAAACAATGATAATGGGCATAGATACGTTTCACAATAGTACATAGACACACTATGCCAAAGATATAAGATAAGTAAAACATATTTTATAAGTACATAGCAGGGCAGAAAGACCTGTAGTTATTTATATTAACATGCAAATAGTGTAGAGTATAAAAGATATACAGATCTACCGTACAGTAAACAAATTAATGCACTCTTATTATGCGGTGGGCAACAGGCATACACTGAGACGTGCATGGTGGCGGTGAGCATGTAACTTAAGCGGTGAAAGAGGAGGAGGATGCCGGAGAACGAACCTCCATCTGCAAACGTTTTTGCTCGCACGCTCTTTCCCTGACGATATTATATGGCAAGTTTGTTTGCTGTTTGTTTGTTCTTAATGCTTTTTTTCCATTCTCTCCATAATATCCGATCGCATTAAGTGGTAGAAGAGGTGGAGGATGCGGGAGAACGAACCTCTATCTGCAAACGTTTTTCCGCCTCCGTATCAGCTGATGCACTCTCGCACGCTATTTCCCTGACGATATTATATGGCAAGTTTGTTTGCTGTTTTTTCTTAGTGCTTTTTTTTTCATTCTCTCCTTAAAATCTGATCGCATTAAGCGGTAGAAGAGGAGGAGGATGCGGGAGAACGAACCTCTATCTGCAAACATTTTGCCGCCTCCGTATCAGCTGATGCACTCTCGCATGCTGTTTCCCTGACGATATTATATGCCAAGGTTGTAAGATGTTTGTTCTTAATGCTCATCCACTTACTGAACTTAGCATTTTTTCCATTCTCTCCATAATATCCGATTGCATTAAGTGGTAGAAGAGGAGGAGGATGCGGGAGAACGAACCTCTATCTGCAAACGTTTTGCCGCCTCTGTATCAGCTGATGCACTCTTGCACGTTATTTTCCTGACGATATACAAACCTTAACACAAGCACAGTTAGAACAAGTGATATATCCATGCAGTACAGTATGCTGGGTAAAGAGACACTGAAGCACATGGCAGCATGGCGGAAAAGTGCCTCCGAGGCGGTTGATTATTTATTAAAATGAAAAATTTTTTTGCATGGGCGTTATTCGTGTATATCGCATATTTTTACTATTATTTTTTAGGGGTGTTATTCCAATTTCGCGTATTTTAAACACTCGTATAAAGCAAACTCAGTGTACCTTAATGAAGACAAGTTTATTTATATTGTTGAGTGGATCAAATCAGTAATATAGTTCCACCAAGGAGACTTGAGAAGGAAGGAGTTTTGTTAAAGTTTCCTTGATGAAGATGACTTTACTGGCACTCTTGGACAGTAATTGCCTTCGGTAAATTTCCCTTTCTAATCTTGTTTAAAAGGTGCTATATGAGTGTGATTCCTTTTTATATATATAATTTTGTATGCCATTTATATAATAATAATTATTTTTTAAAATTTTGCATATGGATACTGTATTAGTTTTGTGTCGAAGAAACTTGCTTCTTATAGCTGAATGATATTCATTCTACATACATATGGTCTTACATACTTAGTCAGTGGCTGCATCTCCCTTGTAAGGGGGTTGGCCATGTCAGAGCTTACATATTCACCAGAATCCAAACATACCTCATTCAATTTCTTAGTTCCATGGGGATAGGGTTGCCACATTTTCCACCCGCCCACCTTGCGTAGGTCATGTACATGATACGTGGGTAATGATCTTCTATCGTGAGACTCAACAGCCGCAGCCCATTTATCCCCACCGCTTCATTACTAGGTAACTCTCCCGCACCTACCCAATGAATACCCAATGTACATTGGAAATAAAGGTTTATTATTATTATTATTATTATTCTAGTTTACTGTGCTAGCAGGTACAAGAACTCTTTTTGGCCCTTGTCATCTATACACAATCTATCACCACTCATTTCTATCTTTGCACTATCTCTTCCCTGCACCACTGACATACAATTGCATCCAGTGCTTTTTTTCCCCATCCTTTCTACCTTATTTGTTTGCTTTCTTTTTAACTTATTACTTTTCGTTATGTTTTACACAATATAATGAATTCCATTTTTGAGATTATCAATCAGAAAAGTACAAGACTAGCTTTTTTAGTTAGTTTTGAGTTAAGCACATTAGATAGTAAAAGACTACAAAAAAAAAATACAATATATCTTCCATAAGATGAAGGAAGACAAAATTTAAAGAATGCAAAGTTATATAGCAATATTTTTTCTTAATTTTTGCAGGACACTCCACCTTTAGACATAGGCTGCGTTAGTCAGACCCTTAAAGATAAAAAGATAGAACCATCAGGCTTAAAGTTTGGGTTCCTTGGGCTTGGCATCATCGGTTCCGGGATCGTCAAGAATCTCATCAACAGCGGACATAACGTCATGGTCTGGAACAGGTCGGCAGAAAAGGTAAGTAAAGATTTTTATGTTCTGTGGGTACTGTTTATAATTTTCTCAGTACTTTTGTGACTGAAATGCCTTGTTCAGTGGTATTTGGTGACGAAGCTATCAGTTGAAATTATGTCGGTCACTAGTTATAATCAACTGCATACCAGGGTTATTTGGCTGTTCGTGATATGTTTGTTTTTGTTTTCTATGGATGACAGAGCCTGTGTGTGTCTAGTATTCCAATAAATATTTTACTTATGTACATCATATTTTATGATGTGGTTTACAATTTTGTGCTGGAATTTTTATATTCTTAGTTCATTGTTAGCAGAATTTACACGGTAGCGATATCGCATGCATCCCTTAGTACAGGTTTGGATCAAATTCGGGTATCATCTATTGTAAATTTTCCTTGATTAATTTAGTTATTGTAATGTATGCTTTTTGTAGAAGGTCGAAGGTAAGTGTATACTAAATTATTTGTGCATATAAAATGTTTTGGGGGGCTGCATGAAATGTTGTTGCTTCTTACTTCTTGGCATCTTTCATCAAAAAGGATCAGATAGTACATTCATTATCACTTCCTTGTATTATACTATTAATGTTTATATTGATTACATATAACTCTTATTATACTCTCTCTCTCTCTCTCACCCCACTTTATTTCTTACACATATTTTATATAGGTTTTGCTTTTTGTTACTAATTGTGCTGTCAGTATCTGGCAGTTACTCCAAAAACGGACATCATGTCCTTCCACATTACTGAAAGAATATGTTTCAAAAACCATCATGTTAACATGATCAAATATTCTTATCAATCAATCTTTTCTTTTCGAAAATTTCACCTCCTTGTGAGTTTGTATCGTGGAGTGGTTTTCAAGTCCATGTGAATAATTTTTGTTGCTTGTGCAAACAAATATGGGTTTGGCTTTGTGCATTGACCAAACGGACAGAATCTTTCTTTCGTCCAAAACAAAGAATTAAAAGTCACAGGTACAAGAAGAAACAAATTTTATTTTGTCTAAAATAATAATCTTACAAAGATTCAAGTTTTGTCTAGTCTGACATAACTAATTTATTACTTAGCAGTGCAAAAAAGAATTGACCATTGTTTAGAATGATATCTGATAAAATACAATACTCATTATTACTGTGAGACAGCAGAAGGTAGTGGGTAGATCTGTAAATTCAATATCGATTATAGCATTTAAAGTATTGAAGGATAAGCATGTTTAAATTTGACGTTATTCTGAGATTTCTTTTGCATATATTGTCATTTTGGGCTCTTATGATTTAGTGTCCGATGGGATTTAGTATTAATTTTGAAACGAGACTTGTAGTTTCCTGAATATCGTGTTTCACACTTTCTGTGACTTAATGGATAGACAGGTCTTCATCACCAGAGGAGCAAAGTTCTTACCTGTGTTCTTTTGTGGCAAAAAATTAAGTTTCATTTAGTCAACGTGAAGTTAGTGATAGGCCAGTAATGGTGGCTGTTATCTTCTAGCCCCTGCCAGCTCAGTTGTTATAATGAGTACACAAATGAGACTGACAGCCCCATGAGCTCAGGCATGCAAAGAGACATATCTCTTAATCGCCTTAAAGCTCTGCTCCAGAATGCAAATTCATTATTGTAATGCTTTCATTACATTTATTCAAAGGCTTATTGTGCATATACGGTCTGGTGAGTGTTATGTACTTAGTACTTTATTAATCCGAACCAATACTCTACTGTAGTGACGAACTCTGGAGGAGACTAGTTTCAAACATTACCAATTTATGCGAGAACACAACTTTGCTGAGTTTTTTTTATTAAGCTTTAAAATGCTTATGGTTACTGAACGTGTTTTTCTAATCGAAGTACAGAATACAGTATTTACCAATGCTACCTATAGATATTTTTCATGAGAAATAAGGGAATTCTTTACTTAATGTTTTGTATATCTTTGTCTTCATTCTTGAGCCATTATACCCCCTTATAAGGGGGATGGCTGAGGCAAAGCAATATCTTGACTGTTTGTGAGGAAAAATACTAAGTAGAGGATTCCTAGTCCCCTCACTCAGCCTCATTTAGTCAACTTTTGTGACAAGCAGTGGAACGCGGAGGAGATATTCCTCCCCCCGAGGGGAATATGTTTTATATGTACTGTGTATTAATATTGAGAGTTGGAAAGTTTTACTTTGTTTGATGTAATAGTGCATGTTTTTGTGCTTGAAGTGTAGTGCACATGTGCAGGTATTATATTTTGTCCTTTACAAGTCTATCCATATATCATAATTTCTGTTCTTTTGATCAGTTGCATTGCATGCTTGGTTTCCTTTTTTTCTGAAAGCATTGCAGTGATTATTTTGCATATTTACGAGATATATATCTAAACCTGTTTGTATGTGTAATGATTGCTGTACAGTAGTGAAGCTGTTGTACAACATTTTCTGTTAAAATAGTGAAGAGTATCAATTTATTGTTTTATGCCTGCAGTTGATAAGGCTAATGTAAAGATCTATTTAAATATTGTACTGACAGGGTTGAAGTGCAACATATCTGAATATCATGAAGTTTTCGAAATGTCTGGGAGACATGTCTTGTACCCTTGTAACTTTTCACATTTTTACCCTTTTGTTTGTTTATTCAGTGAATAATATTTCCACTGACTTCTCTTTCCTATTTCTTCCCATGACACCATATCCTGCTGTAGCTAATAGTGTAGCCACTACTAAGCAGAACAGGGGGGCAGCATATCATTACTTTGTCTATCAGCTGATTGGTGGCAAGCAATTAAAAAAAATCAGGGATGATGGAATTGCCAGCCGTTTTCTTTCTTATCCCATTTAGTCGATTCTTACGACACTTGGAATATTGTTGTGGATATTTTTTATTACCCCGCTAGTGTGGTAGTTTTACTAAAGAAAGAGAACCTGGTCTGAGACTAGAATTAGATTTCTGTTGCTATTTACTTTTTCACAATTCGGTAAAATTACCCATATAAGCTGTTAAGTGCATTGTTGTAAGTAATCCGTAGTGTTTATTAAGTACTTAGACTTAACTGTCATTATTGTATTTGTTTTCTCATCTTTATTGGCGATAGAAGGATTTCGATTTCTTTGGTTTATTGCAGCTCTTGCTGTTGTAATCTGCGAGTAAAGTAGGTATAGATTCTTCTCTGACTTTAGTTTAGAGTGCTCAGTATAGTTTTGATAGGAAAATTGTTCACTTTTAAGCAATATTATAGAATATCAGGAGTTAGTATGTAATTGGAATTGGAGACTGCCATATCACAGTGGTAGAATGCTCGACTAGGGAAGTACAGACCTACGTTTGAGTGGTGGGAAGGGCATCCAGTCTTAATTCCTCAGCTTCAGTCCTTCTTTATGGCCCCAAATTGGGACTAATAGTGACACGCAAAGTGTAAAAAGTATGCATTTGTAGTTGCTTTTTCCTGTTTTACTAAAGTTTTAAACGGGAAATTAAATATTATACAAAATATTGACTGCCAGATGTGTAGCATATTGCTAATGCGTAATCTCTGAGACTCACTTCAGTTAAGGGGCTTCTCTGTTGTAGATTTTAATAACTTGTGTCAGTTCATCTGTTCCTCCATAAACTTTAGTTTTGTATGAAATGAACGTTTTATAATACAGTGTAGTAGTTAAAAATATATTAATGAACATCTGTTGACTTCCATAACTTCAGTGCATTTACTTTTTTTTTTTATGATATTTCTTAATTTCCACCTCTTGTTTATATATGGGATTTCTGTTTCTATCATGCTAGACTTTGGTTTTGGCTTTAGGTTTTATTTATGGATACCCTTCCTGACAGCATCCCTCCATTATTCCTGGCTTTGAGGTTACTGTTTAGTTGTAATCCAAGTTATCATTTTCTTATTTCTGCCTTGTCCTTAAGCTGCTACTTTTTCTTCTCAGTGTTTTCTTGGTGCCTGTGCCTGATGAGGGCAAATTCTTTGCCCATCCCGGTGCCTCATGTAAAAAGAGAAATTAAATTCTTGACACCAACTTAATCATCATGTGTGTCTGGATATTTAATTTCTTTCAACCTCTCTTCATTATTAGCAGCTTTTCTCATTTGATATGAGTTTCTTAATCACTATTGCTTGGAGGATAGTGATTGTCCTCAATGTTTTACAGCTATATATCCACTCTGATACCTGCCGTACCCATTTGTATGGGATGCTACTTTTATGTCTGGATTGATTATTTTTCAGTCATCATGCCTGTTTATTAGTTGATATAAGACATGCAATTTAGATACCATGCTGTAACTTTTTCTTTATGTCGACAAAAACACTTAATTATCTTAAACTGCACTCTAAATACATAAAAATCTATCCCTTTTTTGTTCTTGAGAGAACACATAAAAATTATTTCCTTTATTTCTCGTGTCAAGAGAACATATAATATTTTTTAGCTTTTCGCTTGTTAGTAATGAAGGTTTTTGAAATCATTAATAAAATATTTTATTTCAAAATTATCAGTCAACCTGTTGGTTCTTGTTCCAGTAATTGTTAAGACCTTGTTTTATTGAAGACTCATTTTAGTGGACAGTAGTCAGAGCAATGTGCTTTTGGTAAAAACTTAATTGCATGATCTTTCTATACAATTGCCGATTCTTTACATTTTCCATAATTACTATCACTCAATAAGTGAAAATCTGTGTATCTGTTTTAAAATAGTTAAGTGACATCATCCTAATAATTAAACAATGAACAACTTTTATTGTACTTAAAGTGTACAAGTTTTCTTGGTGGTTTCCAATCATTAAGTTCGAACATATCACTTTTCAAGTATCGTATGTTTAAACTTTGTTCTTATTAAATAGTGATTGAATTTCATGATAAAGGATGGAATAATTAAAGACTGGATGGATGATCCTGTATATTTTGTAATCTCTTTTCTCGTTTGCAAACAACCTTAAAAATAACATGTGATGGTCAGAATGGTACAATTGCTTTATGGCACTAACCTGAAAATATATGAATGATATTATTTGAAATGAATCTATGATACTTTTTATATGTTTTCTTTTACACCTGAAAGGCAGATTAAGACTTCTGCATGGGAGGGAAAATCGCTGGAATGGTATTGGGGTGGTAAAGTCGAAGTTACATTTATCTTCGTAATATTCCCTTAAAATACTGCAAAGTTTTTTCCTTTGGGGACTTGACTATCCTCAGTCTATCCCCTTGGATGGGCATTTATCTATCCACTTGGATAAATATCCAACCTGGATATGCACATTAATCTCTAGGGAAGGCTGGAATATTTTTGGATAATCAGAATATTCTCTGTTGATCCAGTTATACACAGTTTAATCTCCTCAACAATTTAACACCAGCCAATGCAGGTCTCTCCATCACAGTACATTCTTGGCACATTTGGTTACCAGTATTCTTGCCTTATGGGTTGTTTATTATTATGGTTATATGCCAATATATATTAAGTTAGAAACTTATGCTGCTAGGAAGAATATTAGATTTGTTAATTTTCCTGAATATTTATGCAGAAAAGTTACATCCTTTGGAGTGTATAAAATATGACTCCGTCCGATAAGGAGAAAGTTTTTAGGGACACAAATACTTTTAAGGCATTTTTTTTCCTTTACGGTAAGACATTGTTTGTTATTACAAAAATAACTTAAAATACTTGTAGTGGTGCACCATAGATTACTTATATTGACAGTTCAGAGAGAAGTTTCATAAGATGTGGAATTACTAATAGTTTCTCCAGTTGCTGCTGTTAGCAAAGTTTCATCTTCCTCACTATTAGTTTTACTGTCACTATCATTAGCCACTCTTACACTTGCACTATCACTGGAATCCTCACTACTTGGAACTGGGCTTTCTGTTGCATTATGCACCCCATTATATTGAAGATCAGAATCACACACAGTATTACGTTCAACACAAAGACGCTCTTTTTCTTCACTTTGTTTTGAGGGGAAAGTGTTTTCTTTTAAAACAACTGGGGTGGCAGGCAATGAGGTTGGTGGAGTTGCTAATTCATAGTCACTAATTTCTTCGCATAAAGTTATCCTTGCTGGCACACCTCGCAGCTCTGGTGCTGGAGCCACAGGTAGTTTACGTGTAGGATGTGTAGCACTCAGGCTGCGCTTATGAACTCTCACTGGCTCAGTTACGTAACTTGTGGGGTTGGCAACGCTCATGCTTCGATTATGAGTTCTAAAATGACCAGCATTTGTATGATGGCATGGGCTGCCTCCACCTGTACTGCCAGTTTCTCTGTGAATCCATGTCTGGGCCTCCAGAAAATCACACGATGTGTTGGACGACGTTCGAGAATTACGTTTGTTTGAATCGTTGGCCCTTGAAGCTCGAAAGGAACGTGTCAAAGTACTTGCTGGAGTGTAGTAATCTGATCCATGACTCTGGGTGTCAAAGAAGTCAACTTTGTAGTATGCATCTAGACCATGCAATGCATCATCGAACAAAATGGAATCGCTTCTCTGGCATCCTCCCGTTCGGCAGTTTTGAAGATAGAGATCTGGCAGGTTCTCAAGAATTTTGTTCAGGGTCTTTTGCTGATACTTATAAGTTTCTCTGAGTTTAAGTAACTGTTGTGCACTAAACTTGCGAATTCTGTGTCGCTGGAATACGTAATTTTCTCTCACACGGTTCATTTGTGACACAGAGTAGTCACGTACTCTGTTTACCTGTGGACAAATAGGATTTGTGTTAACTTACTGTATAATTACTTGTATTTTGTTAATTATTATTCAGTGTGAATCATTGCCTAATTTCAGCGTAAATTCTGTATATTACAATACCTACTCACCTGATCTAAATACTGGTCTCGCACAGACGTAAGACCTTGAGTACTATAGTCTCTCAGATCCTTTAAATGCTTAGCTTGGCCACCGTAACTCTCTCGAATACGTTCCATTTGTATGTAACAACTGTCTTTAATACTGGCCACCTGTGGAAAAAATCAAAGATTAAGACTATATGTATTGGAAAGTAGTGCATAGACAAATTAATACCTCTGGTTTAGGACTGGAAGAATATATTCATCCAAGTAAACATACATTGATCAGTATTGAAATGCATTTGTAAGTGCATAAGTTAGAGATCTTACCTGAGCATTATAATTTTCTCGAAGACGATCCAGTTGCTGGGATTTATAGGACTCGACACTCTCCAACAGTTTTCGAATTTGACGAGCCTTTGGAGAAAGTCTGTCTTTGCAACAGCAACACTGGAGGCCTAGTCTGTAAAAGGAGAAAAAAGAATTTAATGCTTATGGAATCTGATCATTCGTGCTGGGTATATTACGTTTATTTCCTTTTTATTTCTAATTGTAAATTTTGAATAAATATATGGTGTATGCACTTGTAGGTTTTTACTTTCAAAAACTGTTTGAAAATCACCTGTCCATGAGGTAGTTAATGAGTTGAACTAATAAAGTGATGAGCAAGAACAGAGCTGCACAAGCAAATCCAAACAGTAAGCTTTCGTTACGTAAGTTACGAAGTGGCGTATCCTCAAGCCCCATGAAAGTGACTATTGACGTATTTCCCACACTGTTGAAAGCAAAGCATTTGTAGCGTCCTGTATCTGAACGCGTTACTTCTCTTATTAGCAGGTGGCCTGACGATAAGACTTCAAACCTCTCATTTAAATTAGCTGCCTCCTGCACTTCTTGTATGTGATGACTGATCCAGCCATCAGTGTTGTTACTGTTATAACGGAAGACGTTTTGCTTGGGAGTAAGCCAGAGCACAGATTGAGGTGGATTTGCAGTTACATTGCACTCCAGTAAGGCACTCTGCCCTCCTCTTGCTTGAATCCAGTCATTAGAAGGTGTGATGGGTTCTGGAGCTTTGCAGCTTAAATTATCAATATATGCTGTAAGCTGAGAGATATTGCGACTGTGACCATCTGTACACTCTAAAGGATCCACTCCAGTCCACAATGATATGTCTGACTGTATGAGCAGTTTTGGAAGCCAATAATTATAACAATCACAGTAAAGAGCTGTTCCAGACAGTAAAATATTAGTTCTGTTTATTAATTTACTGATTGATAATGGTAGCACCATTAAGCCCGAATGCTGAATATCCAGATATACAAGCTCAGGAAGTCCATCGAATGCCACTTCCTCAATCTCTGTTAAACTAGGTGTATGCGCTAAATTTAATCGCCTCATTTTGTGGAGTCCAGTAAATGCCCCGTGCTCAACCCGTACTAGCTTTTCGTTAAAGCCGAGGTTAAGTTCTTTAAGCAGGGGTAAGTTAGAGAATACAAACTCGTTAATATTAACAATATGCGTGTGACTGAGATCTATGTAATGCAACTGCATTGGTCCTGTTAAAGATTCAACACCTATGTGCTGAAGAGGATTATGTTGAAGGAACAACTCCTCAAGATGTGGCACTCCAGATACCAAGTTCACTGGGAGGTTAAGAAGGAAATTATGAGAAGCATCAAATAATATTAAGTGATCCCCACGCAGTCGTGGTAACTCTTCAAGGCTCGCATTGCTCACAATCAACTGTTGTAGGTTGATGGCATCTGTCATCCAGCGATGATCAAGTTTTGATAGTCTTGAATCAGACATGTCTAAATAAGTCAGTGTTTTCAGACCATCAAAGGTGTCTGCTTGGACGTTATTAAGCGGATTTTGTCTTAAATCTAATACTTGTATGCGAGTGAGTCCCGTAAGACTGGTATTATTGAGCACTGTGATGAGATTGTGGGAGACATCTAAGTGAGTCAGAGCGGGAAGTTTGGAATGAAGATATCGGCTGGATAGTGACCTAAGGCGGCTATGAGTTACCTCGAGTTGCTCCAGCTTTGGCAAATGTGGCAGGATGTTTAGAGCTTCGAGCTGACTTCCGGTTATTCTGAGGTATCGGAGATTATTTAGGTTGACAAGCAGATGCGTTGGAATATTAGGATAACCTTCCAGTATTAGGGTTGTAGTATCCCTGGGTGGATGAGGGGGATGGACATCACCCGGCCTGGCTCGACACTTGACGTGGTGAGGTAGTAAGCAGTCGCAACCACTTGGACACGACATTGTATTTTCGTATCGTCTCTTATTGGTGAAGTCGTGCTCGCTGTGCACATCTCCGCTGATGCCATCGCTTTCAGGTACCACTGCCTCTACTACCTCCACTATCACTAATTCCAGTAAAAGCCAACATACCCACCACCACCACCTCTGTTGGCCCCTCACCCGCATCACCACCAGTCACAGTACCTGTAAGAGGAAGGCTTAGAAATAATTCCTGCAAGTTCACCTGTTATTTAGAGCAACCTGGTTATGTTTAATTAACCCCCTTTTTTGAATAACACAATGTATAAAACCGTCTTCAAATACTTTTCAGAGGAACTTCATTTTATTAATATTAACTCTAATGAACATATGTATGACTCGGTTTGCAGTGTTAACATATCAAGTGATTAAAGAACTGGCTCTGTGTAGTTGCTACTATAATTTGGCATTCCTTGTGGAATCTTTTCGAATTTACATCAATTAATGTTATGATTCTGAAAGGACTTTTGTTTTTGTTGTTAGAAATGCCCTATAAAAGTCAGATTTTCGGTCTCTTATGTATACAGTACCACTTGGTACTCAGTTGTATCCAGATTTTGTTAAATATTATTACCGAAGCTCTCTCTCTCTCACACACTAGTGGATCATGGAAAAAATGTTTGTCTTTATGACTTTGTTGAGCTCTTCATACGAATGTGGAATGTGATATGCTTATGTAAAATTCACTTGCTATATATACCGGATATTATGCAACTCATGCATTGAACATGAACAGCTAACTTAATTTCTTTTATTTACGATTGTGACACCAGGACAGGCAAAATAAAAAGAATAAATTTATCAGCCCTCATCGGGCCTGGGCAATAAGAAAACAAAGTAAAATGAAACAGATGGGGAGTATTGCGACTTGTCAGATGTGAAGGGGTAATGAAAGATGTGTAACAAATATCCCAGGATATTCGGTGATGTAGGCATAGAAAAAGATATATTTTAATGTAGAAACATTGCAAAATATGATTTTGCATAGGTAGTTACTGATAGTTAACCTTATTTTTTTTTATTGTTGCAATTATGGTTTGGTATTTGAAAGATTGTCATTTCTTAATTATTTTTTCACTGTAGCCTACACTATGTGTAAGCTATTCCATATTTATGCATTTTTATTCGGTAACATGAAGCTAATCGTTAGTACCCTGCAATTAAGCCAGTTTTACAGTCACTTGATATCTTATACCCATAAATTATCTATTGATATAGGAAATAGCTATAGGTCTGTGGTAGTTCAGATTTATTTCGTAAACTGAAAGGCTAGATTTTTTCAATTTTTTTTTTTTATCATTAAAATTGCTCTCCCAACAGTTTTCTGTTATTACATGTACAGTATATCGGTAATTAATATTTTGTTGATTATTTTTATTACTATTATTATTAAATGTAACTATTACTGTTGATTGATTACTAATATTACTGATGTTTTGTAATTGATTTTTAGCGCAGTGATTGGTATAATTGGTATAATTGACATTATTATAACGTAATAAGAGTAATTATTTATATTTCTCTCTACTCGTTTACCAACCGAGACAGACCGGCATTGCTGGCTCATTCAGCAGTTTCCTTTCTATTCAATCTTGTCGCTATAATAGCTAACATTTTTATCAATTACCGACATTTCCTTTCGGTATTTTCCGTATCCGGATGGATTCGGATAACGTACAGTATTACATAATAAAGTTTTAGTGAATGCGTATTTCATTTTCTGCGCAAAATTTTGTATTTTTCATATATATATATATATATATATATATATATATATATATATATATATATATATATATATATATATATATATATATATATATATATATATATATATATATATATATATATATATATATATATATATATATATATATATATATATATATATATATATACACACACAACACGATCTCATTTCTAAGAATAGCTTAGACTTGGTTAAGCTAGGTTAGCATATTTTCCGGCTGTTTTTAAGGTCTTATTAATTCTAAGCACATTGAAAATCATAGAAAATTGTATTTTTACCTAAAAATTTGAGCCGTGCAATTAAAAAAAATCCAAAATTTCTATACACAATATATTTTAGAATATGCCGTGTTTCCAGTTGCTTACTCGATTTCCATTGGTAACGAGAGAGAGAGAGAGAGTGAGCTCTAGTTACGCTTCCCTCAGACATAAAATAACCTCTTCGTTCCACGCTTTAGAAATCCGAAAATATAATTCACTTTCCTCCTTATTTACACATCTACAAGTATATTTTATACACGTAGTTGTCCGTCTTACGTAAATATGGCTTACCATGCAGGCAGCATACTATAGATTCTAAATAAGGGAATTTTGGCGTTATAGAGAAACCAAGGAACTCGAGACGTATATCCACGCTCTAGTGCTGCTCTCAGCTGACTGGAGCCGAAGAGCAGCTTTTTAGTGAAAGAAGCAGACGCAGCGGCAGCGGCGCCACAGTGAAGCTGATGCGGGGTTGCCAGACACTACTCCCCCTGTACCCAGCACTCATGGCGCTTCAGTTAGCAGACTCATTATTTCTCTTACATTCAACTGTTTTTGTTTGTTTTTTCTTTTTGTACCACCGCTGAAATTGGTTTTATTCATTCAATGTTTATGGTAGTTTCATATGAATTATCAGTAGCGACGGAGGAGACGCTATTGTAATTTAAGAAAAAGTGAGTACATTATTTAAATGTGGATGTTCGTAAAGGTTCACGCTTCATATGCTTGTTGGATTTACACCTGTAATTGGAAAAAGGGGGTTTGGGGGATGGGGGATGTCCTTTTAGCTTCCCATCTGGGGTTGGGTAGGGTTAGGATGTCCTTTGGCGGCCACACGCTCTACTACTGTAACTTCTTTATTTAGACTGCCAATAAAAGACCAAATCAAATCAAAACATTTATTTCCATTTTGTACAATGGTTATTCAACATTAATAGTAACTTATAAGTAGACATGTAATTAAACTAATAAATAAGAGGGTTGGACATATAGTTAAATTAAATGTAGCTTTCATAGAAAATAATAATGCTGTAATAAAAATGTTAACAATAATGTTAATAATAAAGTAGTAAGTATGCCACTAGATACAGGATCGTTATTATCGGCATCATTTCCATATTTGTTTCCTTACAATGAGACTAATTAGTTCTTAATGAGCAGCAACTATTTGTCCAAAAGAAAACTGTATAGTTTGCCTTTGAAAGCTGTGAAGGAGGATGCATTTTTAAGATGCTCTGGAATATTATTCCAGAGTGTTGGCCCTTTGATAGTGATCATCTTTGAACCTGCTTCTGTGTTTGTTCTGTGAATAAAGAGCTCACTGCTCTGTCTTGTGTTGGTTCCCCTTATATCCCTGACTGTTTTTAAATCAAATAGCCAGCTAGGATAATGATGGTCCAAAATTTTGAATACAAAAACATAAATAGCATAAGCGACCTTATATATATATATATATATATATATATATATATATATATATATATATATATATATATATATATATATATATATATATGTGTGTGTGTGTGTGTTTTCCATTTATTTATTTTATACTGATTTTCTGTCTTCATATCAAACTCACGATTTTACTTTTATTTCTTGCGGTGTCATGATTTTCCTTTTGTTTCTAGCGGTCTTTTATACTCTGCTAAGAATTCACTCTTCGATTTAATACAGGTAGTTTTGGATCCGTTCGTTCCGTTCCGGTTTTACGTCACGGACTTCCTTTTCTATCAAGGGCTAGGACGGTTTGCCTTCTTGCGAAGGACTTACTTTGGCAGATGTAATCGTTACCCTGGGTGCATGCCCTTGCTAACCTCATACCGTGACGGGGCGCGAACCCTCAACCTGACCTCCAAAGTCGCGGACGCTACCGTTTGAGCCACGGTGACTACAATAATAATAATAATAATAATAATCAAACTCATGATTTTCCTTTTATTTCTTGCGGTCTTTTATTCTCTGCTAGGAATTCACTCTTCGATTTTGTACAGGTAGTTTTGGATCCAAATTCTCATTTAACGTTCATTGTATATGAGCCCAAGTTCAAAGCACATGCATTATCTATTTTAATTATTATTGTTTTATGTAGTATATGCAATTCCAGAATTATATATATATATATATATATATATATATATATATATATATATATATATATATATATATATATATATATATATATATATATATAGAGAGAGAGAGAGAGAGAGAGAGAGAGAGAGAGAGAGAGAGAGAGAGAGAGAGAGAGAGCAAGTAGAAAAAGTCCCGTGGAAGTGTCGCATGACTTCCGTCATGCTGAAGCCAGTCCGTCATGCTGAAGCCAGAATCTGAAACTTGTAACAAATCTTGAGGGGTAACGGTTGGTCGAGGGCACAGATATTTTATTACATGCCCTCACTTTTATTGAGTTTTGGGTGCAGACCATGTCTTCCCTTGGGACCACCAAGATTTATGGCTAGGCACCTGGAACTAATGTGGGAGGCTTGTTTTCTGCGGTACGGCCAATGTTTGTAGAAAGTGTCAAGGAGATATATGACCGGAACCATGAGACTTAGGATCTGGCATCGAGTACCTGGAGAGGATAGGAAAGGCCAGGAAGTTAGCCATTTCCTAAACCACAAGAAACACAAACATGTGGCCCGTACGTATGTACATGCCCTGGAGAGATGCCCAATAGCCACGCTCTGACCTGGAACTTTTCCGTTCTATAGGCTTGTTGAAATAGCTCCTCCCCGGAAATAGGAGGGACTCCACTTCGAACCTGGCGTTGATTTGCAGGACTAGATGTCACTTGATTTCATTGGCAGGATTGGATGTCAAGCCACGCCCTGCCCCTGGGGGTATTTCAAGAACCATCCAGGGCAGAGACAGTTAGTTAGAACTTTGCCCGGGGCACGAATAGATCATAGATTGTGATAGTCATAGGGTGGGGGCATTGAGGCGTCGAAGTTGTGTTGTACTCTAGAATAAATATAAGCAAAGGAATTACTGCTTGTCCATTCTTACCTTGTACCCGTCAGGTACTAATAATTAACACGTAGCAAAGAAAAGCAATACGTCAGAAGAAAGCAACAGGAAAAATGCATGAGGTACTTAATAATTGTGACCTCAAGTAGTCACCCTCTCCAGGTACAGTACCATTGAGATGCTGAACAGTTAAGGTCAGGAAATTCGCAAGTATATCATGTTTTTCTTGTTATTTTCGTTAATGGGCCTTTTCCTAAAATTTTAGACGTATGGTAACAGTTCGGGGTTTTACGCATACACATATAGCGACGACGACACACACACACACACACACACACATATATATATATATATATATATATATATATATATATATATATATATATATATATATATATATATTAATCCTCACTCGAATGAGGGCGGACACAGACAAGTAGGAGTTAGGGAATTATGCTGGACGTCCTCCCTAACTCTCGTCGGTGGCTCGAATATGGATTTATCACTTCCAGAGTCTAGTGCTCTAACTACTGGAACTCCTCGGCACACACTTTCATGTACAAACACACACACATACACATCTATCTATCTATCTATATATATATATATATATATATATATACATATACCTTGGTTGTATATATATATATATATATATATATATATATATATATATATATATATATATATATATATATATATATATATATATATCTATCTATATATATATATATATATATATATATATATATATATACACACACCAACATAAAAACCTTTTGAAGAGAATAGAATTTGAGGCAGTGCAATAGAGATAATGGCCTTAAAATTGGTTTGTAATGAAATTTACCTCCCTCTCTCTCTCTCTCTCTCTCTCTCTCTCTCTCTCTCTCTCTCTCTCTCTCTCTCTCTCTCTCTCTCTCTCTCTCTCTCTCTCTCTCTCTCTCTCTCTCTCTCTCTCTCATTAGCAGGCATTTAATTGTCAGGTTTGACCTAGTTTTAATGAAAAGGTCAGGGGGTTTATTAATTGTTATAACATATTTAAAAAACTCTGTTTACATTGTCTGTGTTGATTTGGGTATTTATATGTGTACTTACTTTTTCCTGTATTCAGCAGCAAGTGGAAATGCATACAATAGTCTATTTTTAGTTAGCTTTGTAATTGTTTTACTTATATTTTTAATGTTTAGAATCGGAGATAAGTTAGTTTGATACCTTTATTGTTCTCATACATAGATTTGTTTGGTATTTATGCTTATTTTCTTATGATGCCTATTCTAGCATTTGTCTATCCTCTTCTTTGCCCTTTTGCATTCGTTATTGAACCATTTCTCTCTAATTCCTCTTTTGGTAGATGAATTTATGCCCTAGCGTTCTATCCTCTACACAGCCCTTTACAGATTTGTCGTTTTAAATTGCATCATAGTCAAAACCTGCAATATGATCGTTCATCCCATTGTTATATCGTTTTGAAATAGCTCTTACTCATTTCCCACGTGATATTTCGTATGCTCGCAGGCAGAACATCTCGATGTTCATCATCCCATTTTCCAATAGGTCTCGTGCTTCACGTTACCAAGGTATATAACGTTATATGTGAATACTAGATCGAGCAGGGATAGTTCATCTTCTCCCTTGGCCCTTGTTGGTTCCAGTACGTTTTGCTGAAAGAAAATTCCTTGCACGCAATCCAGAAATCCTGCCCCAAGAGAATCCTCTTCATTGTGTACGTCACGACCATTCCATTCTTATTTATCTATGATTAAAATTAACTTTTTAGCTAATATCCTACTACACTTTCTCTCACGTGACATGTTTAAAGTTTTCACGAATTTTGTATTATGATGAACAAGTAAGAAAAAAAAATCTAGAGCGTCTTACACCATCTACATTAATATTTATAAACAAACAAACTTAAACAAACAAACTTTATTTCCATTTCAATACAATGGGTATTCGTCAGCCAGGACAAGCCCCAACCCCCCCACTGTGGTATCCAACCACAGCAGTTCCTGCCAGTAAACAGCTTAAACTCTCGGTCTTGGACGGGAACCGATCTTTCGACCTCGTGAATGCGAAGCCAGCACGTTATGTGTGTGTGTGTGTGTGTGTGTGTGTGTGTGTTTATTCACCAAAATGTGCTTACTGGAAAGTCTTATTCTCGTAATTCCGCGTCTTCTGATTGGTTTCATAGTTTACTCACTGACACATTCTATCTATACCGAGAACCATGAA
>JAXCGZ010022927.1:80000-90872 GCA_037179515.1 Halocaridina rubra
CTGCGTGTCGTAAAAGGCGACTAAAAGTGGACGGGGCAGGGGGACTAGGAATCCCCCCCTTGTATCAACCTCCTGCGAGACGTCAAAGAAGAAGGGGAGTAGTACGATAGAGAGCAAAAGATGTGAGATTGGATATATGTTTGGTAAGAGGAGGATGGATGTATTGGCATTGTGTGAGACGAAGATGAAAGGAAAGGAGAAGTGGCATTTGGTGATGCGACGGGTAGGGTGTCTGGGGTTGAAAGGGGGAGACCGAGAGAAGGTGTAGCATTATTGCTGAGTGAATGGATGGTAAATCAGGTAGTGGAATGGAAAGAAGTGTCATCTAGGCTGATGTGGGTGAGGGCTAGGATAGGAAGGGAATGTTGGGCTTTTGTTAGTGCGTACGAGCCAGGATGTGAGAGAAGTGAGGAAGAGCGGGATGAATTCTGGAATGAGTTAACTAGATGTGTGGATGGTCTGAGTAGAAGGAACTATGTAGTTGTGTTGGGTGACTTGAATGCCAGAGTGGGTATGGAGAGATAGAAGGTGTTGTAGGAAAGTATGGGGTACCAGGTGGGAATGAGAGTGTTGAGAGACTGTTAGATATGTGTGTGGAGCAAGAGTTGGTGATAAGTAATAGTTTATTTAAGAAGTTAATAAATAAGTATACATGAATGAGAGTGGCAAATGGAAGAGTTAAAGAAAGAGCATTGATGGATTATGTGTTAGTAGCAAAGAGCATGATTGGCAGAGTGAAAGATGTACATGCATTCAGGGGTGTGGCTGCTGGGATGTCTGATCATTTTTTGGTTGAAGCAAAAGTGGTAGTAGCAAAAGAGTGGGGAAATAGTGTGGGGGGATGTAGAAGGGAAATAATGAAGGTGGAAGAGTTGAAAAAGCCAGAGAAGAGACAGGAATATCAGGACAGGTTGAGAGTGGCATATGACAGGGTGAAAGAAAGAGAAGTTGGGGAGTTAGGGGAGGAATGGGGGTTGATGAAAGAATGTTTTGTGGGACATGCAAGTGATGTGTGTGGAAAGAGGTTTGTTGGAGGTGGCATGAGGAGGGGCAACGAGTGGTGGAATGAAGGGGTGAAAATGAAGGTGGAAGAGAAAAAGAGGGCTTTTGAGGAATGGCTGCAATGTAAAAGTAGGGAGAAGTATGAAAGATATAGGGAGAAAAATGTGGAAACCAAGCGGAAGGTAGAGGAAGAGAAGAGGTTGGCAAATGTTAGGTGGGGACGGGATTTTAGTAGGTCATATGAGGAGAATAAAAAGAAGTTTTGGAAAGAAGTGAAGAGAGCAAGGAAGGGTGGATCGAGGATGGAAGAGACAGTGAAAGATGTGAATGGACAGATGTTAAGAGGGAACGATGCAATGAAAAGATGGGCAGAATATTTTGAGTGCTTGCTGAATGTTGAGGAAGATAGAGAGGCAGCTATAGTGGCAGTGGGAGGAGTTCAAGGGCCAGTAATGTTGGGCTTTTGTTAGTGCGTACGAGCCAGGATGTGAGAGAAGTGAGGAAGAGCGGGATGAATTCTGGAATGAGTTAACTAGATGTGTGGATGGTCTGAGTAGAAGGAACTATGTAGTTGTGTTGGGTGACTTGAATGCCAGAGTGGGTATGGAGAGATAGAAGGTGTTGTAGGAAAGTATGGGGTACCAGGTGGGAATGAGAGTGTTGAGAGACTGTTAGATATGTGTGTGGAGCAAGAGTTGGTGATAAGTAATAGTTTATTTAAGAAGTTAATAAATAAGTATACATGAATGAGAGTGGCAAATGGAAGAGTTAAAGAAAGAGCATTGATGGATTATGTGTTGGTAGCAAAGAGCATGATTGGCAGAGTGAAAGATGTACATGCATTCAGGGGTGTGGCTGCTGGGATGTCTGATCATTTTTTGGTTGAAGCAAAAGTGGTAGTAGCAAAAGAGTGGGGAAATAGTGTGGGGGGATGTAGAAGGGAAATAATGAAGGTGGAAGAGTTGAAAAAGCCAGAGAAGAGACAGGAATATCAGGACAGGTTGAGAGTGGCATATGACAGGGTGAAAGAAAGAGAAGTTGGGGAGTTAGGGGAGGAATGGGGGTTGATGAAAGAATGTTTTGTGGGACATGCAAGTGATGTGTGTGGAAAGAGGTTTGTTGGAGGTGGCATGAGGAGGGGCAACGAGTGGTGGAATGAAGGGGTGAAAATGAAGGTGGAAGAGAAAAAGAGGGCTTTTGAGGAATGGCTGCAATGTAAAAGTAGGGAGAAGTATGAAAGATATAGGGAGAAAAATGTGGAAACCAAGCGGAAGGTAGAGGAAGAGAAGAGGTTGGCAAATGTTAGGTGGGGACGGGATTTTAGTAGGTCATATGAGGAGAATAAAAAGAAGTTTTGGAAAGAAGTGAAGAGAGCAAGGAAGGGTGGATCGAGGATGGAAGAGACAGTGAAAGATGTGAATGGACAGATGTTAAGAGGGAACGATGCAATGAAAAGATGGGCAGAATATTTTGAGTGCTTGCTGAATGTTGAGGAAGATAGAGAGGCAGCTATAGTGGCAGTGGGAGGAGTTCAAGGGCCAGTAATGTTGGGCTTTTGTTAGTGCGTACGAGCCAGGATGTGAGAGAAGTGAGGAAGAGCGGGATGAATTCTGGAATGAGTTAACTAGATGTGTGGATGGTCTGAGTAGAAGGAACTATGTAGTTGTGTTGGGTGACTTGAATGCCAGAGTGGGTATGGAGAGATAGAAGGTGTTGTAGGAAAGTATGGGGTACCAGGTGGGAATGAGAGTGTTGAGAGACTGTTAGATATGTGTGTGGAGCAAGAGTTGGTGATAAGTAATAGTTTATTTAAGAAGTTAATAAATAAGTATACATGAATGAGAGTGGCAAATGGAAGAGTTAAAGAAAGAGCATTGATGGATTATGTGTTGGTAGCAAAGAGCATGATTGGCAGAGTGAAAGATGTACATGCATTCAGGGGTGTGGCTGCTGGGATGTCTGATCATTTTTTGGTTGAAGCAAAAGTGGTAGTAGCAAAAGAGTGGGGAAATAGTGTGGGGGGATGTAGAAGGGAAATAATGAAGGTGGAAGAGTTGAAAAAGCCAGAGAAGAGACAGGAATATCAGGACAGGTTGAGAGTGGCATATGACAGGGTGAAAGAAAGAGAAGTTGGGGAGTTAGGGGAGGAATGGGGGTTGATGAAAGAATGTTTTGTGGGACATGCAAGTGATGTGTGTGGAAAGAGGTTTGTTGGAGGTGGCATGAGGAGGGGCAACGAGTGGTGGAATGAAGGGGTGAAAATGAAGGTGGAAGAGAAAAAGAGGGCTTTTGAGGAATGGCTGCAATGTAAAAGTAGGGAGAAGTATGAAAGATATAGGGAGAAAAATGTGGAAACCAAGCGGAAGGTAGAGGAAGAGAAGAGGTTGGCAAATGTTAGGTGGGGACGGGATTTTAGTAGGTCATATGAGGAGAATAAAAAGAAGTTTTGGAAAGAAGTGAAGAGAGCAAGGAAGGGTGGATCGAGGATGGAAGAGACAGTGAAAGATGTGAATGGACAGATGTTAAGAGGGAACGATGCAATGAAAAGATGGGCAGAATATTTTGAGTGCTTGCTGAATGTTGAGGAAGATAGAGAGGCAGCTATAGTGGCAGTGGGAGGAGTTCAAGGGCCAGTAATGTTGGGCTTTTGTTAGTGCGTACGAGCCAGGATGTGAGAGAAGTGAGGAAGAGCGGGATGAATTCTGGAATGAGTTAACTAGATGTGTGGATGGTCTGAGTAGAAGGAACTATGTAGTTGTGTTGGGTGACTTGAATGCCAGAGTGGGTATGGAGAGATAGAAGGTGTTGTAGGAAAGTATGGGGTACCAGGTGGGAATGAGAGTGTTGAGAGACTGTTAGATATGTGTGTGGAGCAAGAGTTGGTGATAAGTAATAGTTTATTTAAGAAGTTAATAAATAAGTATACATGAATGAGAGTGGCAAATGGAAGAGTTAAAGAAAGAGCATTGATGGATTATGTGTTGGTAGCAAAGAGCATGATTGGCAGAGTGAAAGATGTACATGCATTCAGGGGTGTGGCTGCTGGGATGTCTGATCATTTTTTGGTTGAAGCAAAAGTGGTAGTAGCAAAAGAGTGGGGAAATAGTGTGGGGGGATGTAGAAGGGAAATAATGAAGGTGGAAGAGTTGAAAAAGCCAGAGAAGAGACAGGAATATCAGGACAGGTTGAGAGTGGCATATGACAGGGTGAAAGAAAGAGAAGTTGGGGAGTTAGGGGAGGAATGGGGGTTGATGAAAGAATGTTTTGTGGGACATGCAAGTGATGTGTGTGGAAAGAGGTTTGTTGGAGGTGGCATGAGGAGGGGCAACGAGTGGTGGAATGAAGGGGTGAAAATGAAGGTGGAAGAGAAAAAGAGGGCTTTTGAGGAATGGCTGCAATGTAAAAGTAGGGAGAAGTATGAAAGATATAGGGAGAAAAATGTGGAAACCAAGCGGAAGGTAGAGGAAGAGAAGAGGTTGGCAAATGTTAGGTGGGGACGGGATTTTAGTAGGTCATATGAGGAGAATAAAAAGAAGTTTTGGAAAGAAGTGAAGAGAGCAAGGAAGGGTGGATCGAGGATGGAAGAGACAGTGAAAGATGTGAATGGACAGATGTTAAGAGGGAACGATGCAATGAAAAGATGGGCAGAATATTTTGAGTGCTTGCTGAATGTTGAGGAAGATAGAGAGGCAGCTATAGTGGCAGTGGGAGGAGTTCAAGGGCCAGTAATGGGAGATGAAAATGAGAGAGAGATTACAAGAGAGGAGGTGAAAAGGGCATTGTATGAAGCGAAAGCAGGTAAAGCACCTGGAATGGATGGTGTGAGAGCGGAGATGTTGAAAGAAGGGGGTGTGGCTGCATTGGAATGGTTAGTGAGAGTGTTTAATATATGCTTTATGTTGTCATTGGTGCCAGTGGATTGGGTGATTGCCTGTATAGTGCCCCTATACAAAGGTAAGGGAGATATGTATGAATGCAGTAATTTTAGGGGTATAAGTTTGTTGAGTGTGGTAGGAAAAGTGTACGGTAGGATACTGGTTAATAGGATTAGGGATAAGACAGAATATGTGATCGTGGAAGTGCAGAGTGGTTTTAGGAGAGGTAGAGGTTGTATAGATCAGATTTTTATAGTTAGGCAGTTATGTGAGAAATATTTAGCAAAGGGTAAGGATGTGTATTTTGCATTTTTGGATCTGGAGAAAGCATATGATAGAGTTGATAGAGAGGCTATGTGGAATGTTTTGAGATTATATGGAATCAATGGTAAATTGTTGCATGCAGTGAAGAGTTTGTATGAGGGTAGTAGAGCTTGTGTTAGGGTAGGGAATGAAGTGAGTGAGTGGTTTCCAGTGAGTGTGGGACTGAGACAGGGATGTGTGATGTCACGATGGCTGTTCAGTTTGTATATTGATGGAGTTGTAAGAGAGGTGAATGAGCGAGTGCGTGGTCGAGGTTTGAGAATGGTAGATGGGGATGATAACGAGTGGGAGCTGAATCAGTTGCTGTTTGCAGATGATACTGTGGTGGTGGCAGATTCAGAGGAAAAGCTGTGTCAGTTAGTGTCAGAATTTGGAATGTTGTGTGAGAGAAGGAAGCTGCGAGTGAATGTGGGAAAGAGTATGGTTATGAGGTGTACAAGTAATGAGGATGGCGCTGGATTGAATGTTATGTTGAATGGAGAGACACTTGAGGAGGTTAATCAGTTTAAGTATTTAGGCTCGGTTATAGCTGCAAATGGTGGAGTGAAAGCAGAGGTGTGTCACAGAGTGAATGAAGGATGTAAAGTGTTGGGTGCTTTGAAAGGAGTGATGAAGAATAGAGGGTTGGAAATGAATGTTAAGAAAGTTTTGTATGAGAAAGTGGTTGTGCCAACTGTGAAGTATGGATCAGAGTTATGGGGTATGAAAGTAAGTGAGAGACGGAAACTAAATGTGTTTGAGATGAAATGCCTGAGGAGTATGATTGGTGTATCTCGATTGGATAGGGTTAGGAATGAAGTGGTGAGAGCAAGAACGGGGGTGAGGAGAGAATTTGCAGCCAGAGTAGATATGAATGTTCTGAGATGGTTTGGCCATGTGGAAAGGATGGATGATGAAAGGCTGCTGAAAAAGGTGATGAATGCGAGAGTTGATGGGAGAAATGCTAGAGGGAGGCCTAGGTTTGGATGGATGGATGGAGTAAGGAGAGCCCTGAATGATAGGAGGATGGATGTGAGGGAAGCAAGCAAGCGTGCTAGGAATAGGAATGAGTGGCGAGCGATTGTGATGCGGCTCTGATGGGCATCTGCTGTTACCACGGGGTTGCATCTTACAGAGATAGCCCTGTGGTAGGGGCAGTAGGAGGAGCTGGCAGTTGTGAAGGGACACAGGTTTGTGGAAGAGCCGGGAAGATGGGCTGTGGCACTCCAGCAGTGCCATCTGAACGGCCGCTAGCTCCCTCGTCATTGCCCATAGAGCAAAGTAATCCCCCTATTTGTTTTCCTTTCTTGATGTCGGCTACCCCCCAATTAAAGGGCGAATTAGCCAAGGTATATATATATATATATATATATATATATATATATATATATATATATATATATGTGTGTGTGTGTGTGTGTGTGTGTGTGTGTGTTTGTGTGTATGTAAATTTTGATGCAGTTCTTGTCGACTTGCGTGAACTGCGAACTAAAGCCTCTTAAATAATAATATATTTTTTTAAGTCAGTCCCCATTAACTTATACCAACCCTTGCTTGGCTAGAATTGAACCCTGAATTTCATAATGAGGGATTGAGCCCTTAATGGCCTTGGAATTTTTTCTCTAATAATGATAATTATTGTAATAATTTTAACACTGATAATAATACTAATAATAATAATTATGATGATAAAATTGGTTTTTCATTCTGTGCTCAAAAAATCTTTATATCGTGTCCGTAAATTTCGTAATATGCAATTTATGTATGTGATGTAAAACCAAAAAAGATAGTGTAACGCATGTATGATAGCTCTCTCTCTCTCTCTCTCTCTCTCTCTCTCTCTCTCTCTCTCTCTCTCCTCTCTCTCTCTCTCTCTCTCTCTCTCTCTCTCTCTCTCTCAGCAATTCTTACACAATTTTAGATACGTATTTTATTATTATTGCTATTATTATTATTATTATTATTATTATTATTATTATTATTATTATTATTATTTTGTGATACATTTACTCAATTGAAATAATCTTTTCCCAGTAATAATGATGGTAAAGATGATGATGATGATGATAATAATGATCATAAAATAGTGACAAAATAGGAGCATATTTTTGTTTATTGTGAGTCAACACAGAGATAGAGCTTTTCGAGTCTTATTCCAAGCTCTCATCTTCAGCCCTGATTTAAAAATCGGTATGAAATCGTAGAGAAGATGAACGCTTTTCATAAAAGCTCGAAAACCTCTCCCTCTTGATTTTACTTGCAATACACATTTGTCTATAAATGATATACGTATAAGTATGTGAACATCAAAAATATTAATAATGTTAATAATAATAATAATAATAATAATAATAATAATAATAATAAAATTAAATTCTATTAGTACTAATTATTACAACAATAATAATAATAATAATAATAATAATAATAATAATAATAATAATAATAATAACAACAACAATGACAACAACAAATATAACTCTTGATGCACCTGTTCTGCTTTAGTCAACATCCCAATACCTAAAACAATAAAAAGAAAACCTCTGACATGATGCCACTTATATATCTCCTCTATCTTTCTTATCCGTTATCATTATCGGATGTTTATCAATATTTTATAAACAAACAAATATAACAACTACTACTGCCACGTGTGAACTGCAGTCAGGGTGTTGCGCTTGTGAATATGAAGCTAAATCTCTGCCTTTAATAGGTTGTTACGTAACTCTCTCTCTCTCTCTCTCTCTCTCTCTCTCTCTCTCTCTCTCTCTCTCTCTCTCTCTCTCTGCTGGCTAGTACAGTGGTAACGCGCTGGCTTCGCATTCACGAGGTCGAAAGATCGGTCCCCGTCCAAGACCGAGAGTTTAAGCTGTTTACTGGCAGGAACTGCTGTGGGTGGACATCACAGTGGGGGGTTGGGGCTTGTCCTGGCTGACGAATACCCATTGTAAAATGGAAATAAAGTTTATTATTATTATTATTATTATTATTACTCTCTCTCTCTCTCTATGTATGTATGTTTCCGTTTCATAATTATCTTATCATGCAAGACTTTGTATTGTTAGTATTTTTTTTTTGTCTCACTTCTTTTTATGTATAGAAGAATAGTGTCCCAAGTGTAAATTTAAAGGGTTAATACTCGTGCGCTCTCTTCCTTCCTTACCATTCAGTAAGGAAAAGGCAAAAACAAAGACACAAACTTTAGGAACAAACAGTAATACTACTATAGCTACTACTACTGCTTCTAATAAAATAATAATAATAATAATAACACCAACAATAATAATAATATCCATCCTTTACATGAGCCATTTTTCCTCTTATAAGGGAAGTGGTAAGTCAAGGCAAAATACTCCGACTCTGGGAAGAAAAATACAGAGGAGGGGATTCCCAGTCCCCTCGCTCCGCCCCATTTAGTCAACTCTTACGACATTGAGAGAGTATTCTAGCCCCTCCCTTCCTCTTGGGGAAATATTAATAATAAGAAGTAGAACTCGGTTTTACGTCACGAACTCCCTTTTTCTACTAAGGGCTAGGACGGTTGCCTTCTTACGAAGGACTTGTTTTGGCAGATGTAATCGTTACCCTGAGTGTTTGTCCTTACTAACGTCATTTCGTGACGGGGAATAATAAGAAGAAGTAAAGGGAAAAATAACAAACCAAAAAGAGACTAGTTTGGCATAGGGCAGGGACAACCCCCAAGAAGTTGCCAGGTAGTGTTTTCTTACAGAATGCGGTTGCCAATACACCATTTTTATTTAGAGGTAAATCCACCACGTGACTGCATCCCTGTAATCGATTTCCTTCTGTGGCTGCTTTTTTGGTTGTGGGTTTTAGGTGGGAGACAGGCATGGTGGTTCTTGGGTCTTTGATAGCGAGGATTTCTTCAGAAGAGTGCTTGCTACTGCATGGCTGCATATATATTATTTTATGTTGGGGAAGGAAATTATTATTTTTATTATTATTATTATTATAACTATGTACTTTTTGCTATTATTATTGTTGTTGGTGGTATTATGTGCAATGTTTGTTATATTAAGAGCGTTTGTGCATAAGTTTATAGTGTTAGTGTTTATATTTTATGTACTTTTGTAGTTTACTACCTCAGGTGGTGTGTGTGTTTTGAGAGAGAGTCAAATCAAATCAAATCAAATCAAAACATTTATTTCCATTTTGTACAATGGTTATTCAACATTAATAGTAACTTATAAGTAGACGTGATTAAACTAATAAATAAGAGGGTTAGACATATAGTTACATTAAATGTAGCTTTCATAGAAAATAATAATGCTGTAATAAAAATGTTAACAATAATGTTAATAATAAAGTAGTAAGTATGCCACTAGATACAGGATCGTTATTATCGGCATCATTTCCATATTTGTTTCCTTACAATGAGAATAATTAGTTCTTAATGAGCAGCAACTATTTGTCCAAAAGAAAACTATATAGTTTGCCTTTGAAAGCTGTGAAAGAGGATGCATTTTTAAGATGCTCTGGAATATTATTCCAGAGTGTTGGCCCTTTGATAGTGATCATCTTTGAACCTGCTTCTGTGTTTGTTCTGTGAATAAAGAGCTCACTGCTCTGTCTTGTGTTGGTTCCCCTTATATCCGTGACTGTTGAGAGAGAGAGAGAGAGAACACGTCATTAACAGCTGATTTAGACAGCAGATCAGCTGCAACGTCAGCTTGTTAAGATAGTAAAAATATATATATACTTCATGGAAACTTGGCGCTTGCACAAGCATGCAAATGGCATCCATTGCCAGCTAAGAATAAGCCAATGGTTACGCAACAAACTAGAACTGGAATGATGCCAAAATTCATTAATAACTCAGTTGATACAGTGCCTGGCTTCCCACTTGGCGCCAACACAGGAGGTAACGAGTTTGATGCCAATGAAGTTGTAATTAGGAAATGTTTTATATATACCAGTATTTTAGGGGTTAGAAAGAGTAGTGGCGCATCTCTTTCCTATTTTTTTTTTTTTTTTACCCTCTGCCATGTGCTGTGTTTGTTGAATCCTTGCTCCAGCAGTGAACTGAGAGGTTCCCTTAACACCTTCAATGGTGCAGTTTGTAGTGTCTCACTGATAGATTGTAAAGTGTGTTGTAGTTTCGAATCCATGTAAAGGACAGAATTTTTTTCACATTTTAACTTATAAATGTGTTTATTTGGTACTATATATACCATAGAATACGGAATTTGGAAAAAAAAAACAGGCCTCGAGTTAGGTTCGGAAATGTGAGTAAAGTGAATAGTCCCTGCTCTGGCAGTTAAATAAGAGGTTTGTTTTCTATTTCTTTTAAGACTTTCAGTGGCACCAGGTTGAGAACCACTTGCCCTCTCCAATTGAGGCTGCAGCAAAGAGCACTTTTGATAATGTAGTTTGCTGGCCCTTATTGGCTCCCTGAATTCAGTGTCATTTAATTCTTATACTTCCTTGCGTTTGTGTGTGTGTTTTTTTAAGGGAAATATTTTTTTTTACTCTATTGGCAGCTTTTCCTTTATTTATATGGGATCGTTGTCTCTCACTAGCCTCTTAGAGACTAATACTTAATTTTTGTTTGGAATTCCCTACGGGCGGATGCCCTTTCTGACACCAAACCATTTCAATGAAGGCTCTTTGTTGTGTTTGTTATGGCTAAAAGGGGGTTTACACGGTCAAACGGTTCGTCGAACGCGGTTCG
>JAXCGZ010022928.1:10000-20000 GCA_037179515.1 Halocaridina rubra
TTAGAGATATCAAGGGTGCCGACAAAGGATTCCCATAGTTCCTCAGAGAAGATTACCATACATGAGTAAGATAGGACAGGAGGTCACCAGTGGATCTTGCCGTGTGGAGGCCGTACTAGTAATAGGAGATAAGTGAGTTAGATTCAAGGCATTTCAAGAATTGAACACTGAGCAAAGTTTTGAAAACTTTAGCAATAGAAGAGGATAGGGCACTAGGTCGGTAGTTTGAAGGAATAGTGGGCACCCTTCTTAGGTACTGGTTGAAGAACAGCATGCTTCCAAGATGAAGGATAGATACAGGTTGTCAGAATAAGGCGAAAAGGACAGTAAAGCACGGGAGCCAATTCTTCTGCAAACTCCTTAAGGAACCTTGCAGGAATACCATTGGGACCAAACGCCTTGTTCGTTTTTAGAGAGTGAAGAAGCTTATGGACTTTGCGTGAAGAAAGGATAAGGGAGGGCATAGGGTTAGAGAGGGGTAAAGACTGAGGGACAGGTACTCTGGAATCGTTTACGAAAGAGTTGGCACCAAAATGAGAGCCAAAGAGAGTGAAAAGAGAGTGGCTTTGTCAGTGGGAGAGTAAGCTATAGAACCATCACAACAAGTGAGAGGAGGAAAGCTAGAGTTACAAAAGATTTTGGAGAGGTTTTTGGCTAAGGACCAGAAACATTTGTCAGTGGGAGAGGAGTCAAGGACCTCAACTTTCCTTCTTATAAAGGAAGCCTTAGACCGTCGAATCTGAGCAGTACAGAGATTCCTAGCTACAATAAAAGCAGAGCAAGTTAAATCAGAAAGTGAGGCCTGGATAGCCATGGAACAGGCACGGTCAAACCAAGGTTTAGGGGATAAAAAGTTTTCATAGAGGAGGGGATGTACGCCTCAGTTCCCGAGGTTATGATCTCAGCAATTTTAGGGCTACCTGATCAGGGTTGCGGGGAGGTAAAAGTGCCAAAGGCGGCATTGATTAGGGGGGAATAGTGGAGGAGGAGCGAAAATGGAAGAGATTGAGATCACAGAGTGGTCAGAGTTACCAAGAGAGGTAAGCACAGAATATGAGTAGTTTGGTGGGTTAAAATGAAGAAATAGGTCAAGAATTAAGAATTAAGCCACTCACTGCAGTGTACATTGAAGTCTCCAATATAGAGAACTTCAGCATGTGGGTGAGAATATAGCAAGGACTCATGGCAAGAGGACAGATATTCAAAGAAAGACACCAAGTAAGTGGAGTCTGGAGACCAGTAGCAGAAGTAAAGGAGTATAGTGAGAGTGGAGAGATAGATTTATAGCCAGAGAACATCAAGGTCCATGAGCCTTGCAATAGGAGTGGTAGTGCGGCAGTGAGCATAGACCCTACCTTTGGAACGAAAACGGAATACAGGTAATAGTGGAAGATTTGAAATGGGTCAATGAAAACATGTCAACACAGCTGGGTTTCAGATAGGAGGAGGAGGTTAGGGAGGGAAGTACCCATGTGTTGTTCTACAGAAGAGAGATTAGAGTTCAGGCCACGAATGCTAGGATAGTGAAGAGTGAAGGAATCAGATAAATATGCATGTATGTGTATATATATATATATATATATATATATATATATATATATATATATATATATATATATATATATATATATATATATATATATATATATATATATATATATATATATATATATATATATATATATATGTTGGGAATGAACGCATTCTATCTGAACATATATATATATGAACATATATATATATATATATATATATATATATATATATATATATATATATATATATATATATATATATATATATATATATATATATATATATATATATATATGCGAGAATGACACACACAGAGAGAGAGAGACAGAGAGATAGAGGTAAACCAGTGTCCCTACACCTGACAATTTCAAAATTTCAACATTAACTTCATAATAAAGTCTTCATTTTCCAAAATCTGCCCGAAGTTATCTCTTCCGGTTCGGCTCTGTCGGTAAATTACTGTTAATTAGGGGTAATTTTGATCTAATTAGAACAGATGTTTTACCCTTTAGGTGGTGCAAAGCCGATAATTAATGCAAAATGGGTATTAATAATTGATTTTATGAAGTCACTACAGAAATATTATGATATTTTTTTAAACGGAGAAAGGTTTATTCTTAATGATTGCTAAAAATATCGAAAAAAAAATTACCATTTATAATGACAGTTATAAAAACGCTAACTGAAATGCAATAGATAATGTTATTAACTATGACATAGCTAATTAATTATATTTATTAAAACAATAGAAATCAAAATATAATGACGCTTATTAATATAGTGATAAAAATGTATTAGATTATTATATAATATGTAATAAAAAAAAAGTCTGTTTTACATAATTATTAATTAGAGCAAATGTCATATTTTAATTCCCTTACATTTTTCAATCATAAATGAAAAAGGGTAATATAATTTAATTTATCATTGGACCAGATCGACTAATATCTCTTATTAAAATTTTCTTTATAGTATTAATTTATATAACTGGGGTCCAGCGGCAGGTCTGTGGCAGAGATCATAAGTTGGGAAGCGATAAACTCGGATTTGAACCCAATCGCGAAGCATTTGGATGGGCATTTAGTCCTAATTCCCCTGCTCTATGATGCCTGTGTACGTCCCCATTCAAATGGCCACTAATTATGACTCATAAAATTGTTCACATAATTAAAAATAGTGATGTATGGTTCATAAAATTTAATTACCCATTTCCGCCACTCTATGGCGTTAGAAAGAGCAGTCAGCTTTAATTCCCCAGCTCCAACCCGTCGCTGTCTTTTTCGATTTGAATGAGGGTAAATAGGGACATAAAATGATAAACGACAACAACAACAACAACAAGAATCAATTAGACGGATACTTTATATATATATATATCTTCTTCTTCTTCTTCTTCTTCTTCTTCCTCTATTTGCGTTCCCATTTTCATATGGCGTCGCATCTCTTCACTAGATATATATATATATATATATATATATATATATATATATATATATATATATATATATATATATATATATATATATATATATATATATATATATATATATATATACATATATGTGTGTGTGTGTGTGTGTGTGTGTGTGTGTGTGTGTGTGTCTGTGTGTGTGTGTGTGTGTGTGTGTGTGTGTGTTTATGAATATATTGCAACGAGGTAATAAAATGCTAACTTTCTACATTCCATCTAAAGCTTTCTACTAAACTTCATATTTTTGTTGTGTGTGTATGAATATTTGCATGCCATATACGACTGGATTAACATGTCTGTTTTCATACAGCGCCGGCTATACACAAAGTAGTTCTCAACCACATATAAATTAACATCAAGTAATCAAATTACCATCACATATTTTCATTGATTGCGTGAGGTGCGTCTTTCAATTTTGGCGCCAATACACCGGGGCTCAAAATCACATCCTTACCTATGAAATATATAGATATGGGTAAAAATCACATCCATGGCAATGAAATCACATAGATATGCTCAAAATCGCATCCATAGTTATGAAATCACATAGACATAAGTCAAAATCACAACCTTAGCTATGAAATCACATAGACATGGGTCAAAATTATATCCATAGCTATGAAATCACATAGATATTATAGACCAATTCTCCTCATATCTATAAGAGTAATGGAGAAGGAGGAATCGTAATATTGCCAATGGATGCAAAATATGACTTGGTTGGCATCTTAATAAATTTGCACTAGCTATTCTTACTTTGGGCCCCTAACACCCTGAAAGGGGCCAAACACTGAAACTTTGAGAAAGGGCGCCCTATGGGTATATTGTGCTCTGGACACTGACGCGATGAATCACCCATACAAAATAAAAAAAAAATTCCACTTTATAATATCATTTCAAAGCACCGTTCGGAATTGGAGCGACCAGCTTCTCTAATGGCTTATAAGCTTCCCTATCCCTATTTAAGAGTTAAAGTCCATAAACACAGTCTCTCTCTCTCTCTCTCTCTCTCTCTCTCTCTCTCTCTCTCTCTCTCTCTCTCTCTCTCTCTCTCTCTCTCCTCTCTCTCTCTCTCTCTCTCTCTCTCTCTCTCGCTCTTTCGCTCGCTCTCAAGATCAGTGAAAAATCACTCATGAAGAAAATTCAATTAAGGCCAAAATCAATGGCTTTTGCAGCAATTGCAAATATAATTTCACCAAAACCTTTTAGGAAGTGCAAAAGGAAGGGCTACTGATTGCTTTATTGCAAGCTGTGTGTATTGTTAAAAAAATGTATGTGTTCATTAATTTGTGTGATTATTCATTTGTGTATATTAACGAATTTGTGTGTATTTACGTCTGTATAGATTTTATGACTGTTTGCATATTAATTGTTTGTTATTTCTTTTCTTAATCTGTATTTTTCAGTTGTATATTGTTATTTTTTATTTTTTTTTATAGCATATGGTCGTGTATTCATGTTTCTATGGATTTCATAAATTTTTAAATATGTCATTGGCTTCTTTTTCTTCTTATATATTTCCATTTTTTTTATTTCTTTTATTGGAGTTTTCAATGTGGATGCATGTAGTTCTTAATTCTTATATATAGATATCTATCCATTTCTCTATTTACCTTGTCTCTCTTTTTTTCATTTGTCAGTCTTCTTAATCTATATTAGCTATTCATTCAATCCTTTTCTTGTTAACGTATGAATATTATTGAATAGTTAATATTCACTTCTTTATATCTGCTTATCTATTTACTTATTTATGTAATTATTCACTCATACATTTATTCATTTATCCGTTTAGTTATTTATATTTATTTAGGTATTCCTTTATTTACCTAATCATTTTACTGCTTTGATAACTCAATTCTTTATTGATCTATTTATGTTATTTTATCCATTTATATACATAGAGTTGCCAATTAATATACCTACTTACTCAACTACTTCTTAATATATTTACCCATTTTTCATTCTCTCCCTTTCGTTATTACTTAATTCCATGCATCACCTATTTTCCTATTTGATCCCATGACTGTTTCTTAATGAGTATTCCTATTTTTCAGTTTGTTCGCATAGGTTGAGTCTTCCTAAATTTAGAATTTCTTTGGGTTAATTTAAATTCATTAATGAACTACCCATGAGCAAATTTGTAAGATATTTTCAATTTATTATTTTTTATATGTGTGTGTGTGTGTGTGAGAGAGAGAGATATTATTTATTGTATTTTATTAATTTATTGCGCTAAGGCGTCAGACATTACATGAATTCATACAAATAATGCTTCAAATGGATACACAACCAAGAATAGAACATAGTTTACAGGGAGGTGTACACATTGATAAAACATTGCTGCATACTAACACACAACTCACAGTATGGCAGCACAGAGTACATTATATACTAAAGTAAAGCTCAGAAAAACACAGAACACACAAACAGAATTATACAGCAACATACAGAAAATACATATATAATTCAATATAATTAATGGCCACCAAAGTGAGGATAACGAGCAAGAATAACATCAAGGTTGTCATCATTAAGTAAAAACGAGCAGATCTGTATTAAGTTCTGACCTCGTGGTAAAACATCTCTCACTGTGGGGCACTGACGACAATAGTGGTCAAGAGTGTTAGCATTAGGACGGTCGCATAATTTACAGGAGGTGTACAGTGGCATATCTAGAGTCTGGGAGACCTGCCATAAAGGCCGATATCCCATTCTGAGCCGAGCACTAACTACATTGTTTTTCCGCACCATTAAGCCGCGTCTGCGATACTTGTAGCGACTGTGAAGAAAGTGATCATGGTGCTGTATGGACACACTGTTGGCCCTCTCCGTGTCCCTGCGCCGGACCGTCATGGCAAACCCAGCTGAGTAGATGATGTTACGTAGGCATCGGAGGGAGGGCTCAGCGTCCACAGCATGCTCATCCAGCATACAGGCCGCCTTGGCAAGACGATCCACTGTGTCGTTGCCAGTCAGCCCAATGTGAGAGGGAGTCTATACAAACGACACAACAAGAGAAGCATCCTGAGTGGCCGTGAGGCGACATAGTATATCTCCCACAGCACAGCCACAGATGGGTCTTGGCGAGGATAGGGCTTGTAGGGCCGATTGGGAGTCACAAATTATTACCCCATTCACTCGTCGTCGAACAAGGAGAGTCACGGCATCCAAGATGGCATTCAGTTCACAGTAGGTGGAGCTCGACGAGGTGGGTAGTCTACGGCTAATCCATGAATCAGCCGGCAAAGGCGGCTCCATGGTGGGGGAAAACACAGCACATGCCGCCCTCCCATCTGCTTGCACAGAACCATCAACATAGACGTGGTGTGTTGCAGGGACAGACGTGGACACATCAGCGATAGTCTCCAGAGCTAACTGTCTCTGCAGGGGGGGGGGGATAGACATCCTTCGAGGTCGGTGTATATGTGACAGCGGGGAGGGGGACACGCCAGGGTGGTAAATCTGGGACAGCCACCTGCACAGGCAGGTCGATGTCAAGGCCACGGAGAATGTCACCCACCACCCTGATAAGGTTATGACCTCCTGCTCAAAGTGGGAGCCTGGGTGCGTCTGGATCCAGGGACGTCCTCATGACAGCAGAGAAGTACGGAGCAAGAAAGGGGTAGTGAAGACACTTAACAGTAAAATAGGACACATTGGCATAAATCCTCTCCACAAGAGGGGGCAAGTTGAGCTCCAACTGCATACTCACAATACGGGTAGAGAGAGAACATCCCAAGATAAATCTCATGACTCGATTCTGGAACTTTTCAAGTGGCTCGAGAGCTGGTCTAGGAAGTTGACACAAGGCAGGAGACAGATAGTCAACCACTGACCGAAGTAGTAGGATGTAGAGGGTCCTCGCCACTGGGATGGAGACTCCTGCAGCATTGTTGGCAAGCCACTTGACAGGTGCAAAGCGGGGCTCCAGACGGTCAAGAAGGCTCTTCACAAAGGGATGAATTCGTTGACGTGCAGGTATAGCTGGGGTGATCCGGACTGGTGCACCTAATATACGTGTACTGTGTGCAGTGAGGGATGACATTACCATCCATGGCGAATGCGGGCAGTGCTCTGCAGTTGCGTGAAGTAAAAATCCTGCTTTTTTCTGGGGAGATAATAAGGCCACAGGAGGTAGCAGACACGTAAAAATCATGGAGCATGTGCTGAAGGTCGTGAGTTGAGGTCGTGTGGATGCATATGTCGTCCGCATAGCAGGTAACTGTAGTACCGGGGATGACAGGAAGGAGGGAGAGTAGACGATGCATAAGGATATTGAATAGAAAAGGACTTAGCACACCCCCCTGAGGAGTACCCAGTTCAAACCGTTCATAGGAGCTATACGACCCTTTAAAAAGGACACTTGATGTTCTGTTGCAGAGATATCCCCGTATCCATTTCAGTATGTTCCCCCGAACTCCAAAGTCCACCAGCTGGTCAAGAATAATTTCCTTGTTGGCTATATCGAAGGCAGATTTGAGGTCCAGGAAGGCGACCACACTGGTGGGAGAAAGACGGGTGTAGAGTTCAGCGAGGCAGTGATGTGTGCTCCGTTGTGGGAGGAAACCATAAAGACTGGGGGAGAGTTTATCCTGTAGACGGTGCATGAGCCGGGCAAGAAGGATGCGTTCAAACACTTTGCTGAAGCAGGAGGTGAGGGAGATAGGCCTAAATTTGTCGGTTCCAGGTTTTGGTAGAGGAATAATAGTGCTTCTGGTCCAGGCAGAGGGCACATGCCCCAAGCAAAAGCAAAGATTGAAGAGCTGCAGTAGGAGGTTACCAGGAACTTTCTGAAGAAGACGGAGAACTTGATATGTAAGACCATCCTCCCCAGGGGCAGTAGCCTTAATCCTAGCAAGAGCACGTCGTAGTTCATCCTCTGTGAATAGGATGTCATCCTCTTCATCCGTCTGTAGTAATGCACCCATTAGGCGGAGGTTACGAACACTGCGGTGGGTGGAGAGTGCCTCTTGAACGTTCCCGGGAAGGTTGCAAGTTTGTGACTGTGCTGACCAGGTAGTAATGAGGTCCTGAGCGTACTCAAGTGGACTGTGGTGTAGAGCACAGGTGGGTTTCTTCTTGACAGCCTTCCTTATAAGATGCCACATAGTCCCAGCGCTAGTCTGATGGTTAATACTATCCGTAAATTTCTGCCAATACTCCGTGTGCACGCACTTCTGCAGGGCAACCAGATCATCCCTCGCCAACTGATATTGGTGCAGGTGGTCAGGGGTGGGCTGTCTTTGAAAGGAGAGTCCAGCATCCACAGCTGTCCTTTCCGCCTGGGCAATACGCTGATCCAAAGTCCAGGAATGGGCCTCAGGGCGACGTGGAACGTGTGGTCTGAGAACATAATGCGTGTAGAAGTCATGTGTAGAATCCACCAGTGAGTTGCATAAGCTGTCTGGAGAAAGGAGATCAAAAGTGGGAAGGAGGTGAGAGATAAAGGAAATATAAGTGGGGCAGTATTTGGGAGGGATAGAGATGCGGGTGCGGTGATGGGAGAGGGTAGCTGGAGTCTGAAGTATGGAGTATTTCAGGCTAAGGGCAACATGGTCAGAAAAGAGAGAAGGGATAGAAGAGCAGGAGACATTAGGTACCACAAGGCCAGCTGTGAGAATGTGATCTACAGTACCCCCACGAGCGTGTGTGGCACCACCAGTATCCCAGCGGGTGAGGCGGTAGCGGCGGATGTAGTCGAGCAGAGGCTTGCCACCGCGATTGGGAGTGGGAGATAGAGAGAGAGAGAGAGAGAGAGAAAGAGAGAGAGAGAGAGAGAGAGAGAGAGAGAGAGAGAGAGAGAGAGAGAGAGAGAGAGAGATATTAATAATAATAATAATAATAAACCTTTATTTCCAATGTACATTGGGTATTCAAATAAAATACATATATATTCCAGATAGACATCTGTGGTGTACAATATAGACATACTAAAACAAACAAATCATAAAGATGAGTGTACCATTAAAAATTACAAGTAAAATCTTCCTTTAAGAGTAACTTCTTAAGATTACATTTAAAAGTATACACTGAACCAGCATTTTTTAGTTCACTGGGAAGCTTATTATATAAATGAGGTCCACGAATGTTTATATCTCTTGAGCCAATATCAGTTTTAGTCCTTCGTACTAATAAATCTTCCCCTTGACGGGTAGTTAACCCGGTAACTGAGTTTACTGTAGAAAAATTATACAAGCAATCAGGAAGATTGTTTCTTAGGATATTAAAAACAAAGGTACATATATCAAAAACATATTTATCTTTAATCTTTATCCATTCTAGATCTTTTAAAACAGGAGAAATGTGCTCGTATTTTCTTACGTTGCCAACAGCCACTCGTGCTGCAAAGTTTTGTAACTTTTGTATTCTTTGTAATTGAGTCTTATTTGTACATCCCCAAACTTTGAAACAGTAATTAATTAAACTCATAGCTAAGGACTGGACAATTATTATACGAGTTGATGTTTCAAATGAGTCTTTTACCCTATTTAGATATATTAGAGTACCCATTACTTTTTTATAAATTTCATCTATATGCATTTCAAAATTCATGTAACGGTCAAAATAGACACCTAGGTTTTTTACCGAGTTCATTGGCTTAATGATATTACCGTTAAAATTTATATGAAGATTGTCACCAACTTCTGATAATAATTGTCTGGATCCGATAAGAATAGATTGGGTTTTAGTTTCATTAAGTAACAGACCATTTTTTAGAAAATAACGTTTAGCCATATACAAAATTTCTTCTGCTCTACGAATAATATTTTCTAAATCATTAATTTCTCCTTCAATTAAGATTTGAGTATCGTCAGCATATTGAATGACATAACAGTTAGGTAAATATTTTACTAGATCGTTTACATATATTAGAAAAAGTATAGGTCCTAGGATCGATCCCTGAGGAACCCCGAACAATACCTTCTTGCGACTTGAAACTACATCTTTTATTCTGACTGACTGGTAGCGGTTTTTTAAATAGTTCTCGAACCA
>JAXCGZ010022928.1:22500-45000 GCA_037179515.1 Halocaridina rubra
TCATGTTTTCACATATGTAATGTGCTATTTGGTTATATATATATATATATATATATATATATATATATATATATATATATATATATATATATATATATATATATATATATATATATGATTGATAGAGAGAAAAATAGATTGATTGATTAATTGATTGGTTGTTTAATAGATAGTTATTAGGATAGATTGATTGATAGATAGATTGACAGAATGTTGGATTGATAAAGTTATAGAAGAAGAAGAAGAAGAAGAAGAAGAAGAAGAAGAAGAAGAAGAAGAAGAAGAAGAAGAAGAAGAAGAAGAAGAAGAAGAAGAAGAAGAAGAAGGAAAAGAAGTATAACTGCAGGAGTCGGTAAGAACATAGAAGTATTCGACGTCGTGACTTACACAAATTTCCTTTTCCCTTGGAACCTGGATATCTAACTTATTCCCTCACCCTATACAGCGAAAGTTCAGTTTCAAGATGATTACTAAAAACTCATTTTTTATTCACTTCAAATCCTCGCTGCGGATCTCCATTGCTGGCCAAATCTTCACAGTATTTATTTTCTTTCTGAACAGGATATTGAAAATAAGAATTTTGAAGAATATGCAGCAAAGAATATTTACTTATTATCAACATACTATCTTAGGAAATCCTCTCGTGAGGACTTGGTGTAAAGAACCCGAGTTTTCACGACTGATTCCGGAGGCACCTGTTTTTCCAGAACCTTTGAAGGGACTTCGGGCATTCTGGAATCCTAGTTCTCACAACGTTTTAACCACAATCTCGGAATACGCTAAAGCTGTTAAACTATTTAATGAAAGGATCTCCAATATGCATATCGCTGGACAGACTTTGAATCTTGACACAAACCTCTCAGTTAAATGGGTTGAGAAAACATCTCTGCTTTTTTCTACTGTCATCGGAAGAATCTGCGTGGTTGCCTTAATCCTCTCTGGAGCCGTTATTGCTGGCAATATTTTAGGAAGCTGTTGTCGGCTAAAATCCGAGAAGACTACCCCAGATTCCGAAACATGTAACTGCGAAAGTCGAATAATTTGCGAAATTCCTCTCGAGGTATCAAATTCCACCGGCCGTCAATATTTCATTGACCTTCAAATTGGAGATGATCCCGAGTTAGTCACTTTCCTCTTGGATACAGGTTGTCAGACAAGTACTTTGGATTATTCCATGATGAAAGCTTGGTATTGGCCATATCTGGACCAGACCACTCCAGCTAGGTATTCCTACACAGGTATTGGTGGAACCAAGGGGAAGCTCGAGGGTATCCTGAGACACGAAGTAAAAACTCCAAATGGATTCCCTTTAATAGATGAATTAGAAGTAGCTGAGATCGGTCCAGGAGTCAACTTACTTGGACTTGATGTTTTAGCCAAATACAACTGTCAGCTTATTTTAAGCGAATACAACGCCAAAATTATTTTCCGAGAGCCAACGAAGTGTAACTCATATGCTAAGAAGGAGCTATGGCATGTTGACGCTCTCTTCAATGGTTGTTTTAAAATAAGCTCCATACTTGACACTGGATGTACAATCACATTCCTAAACACGAATGCTGGATTCCAGTCAACCAAGCTTGAAAGTCCTGTCACTTTCTGGGGGGCTGCAGAATCTGGAGAGATTTACACCGTAATCGAAAGATTCATTCCTAACCTGAGAGTGTCGTATGATGGACACAAGAGGACCATCCATGCTTTCCTCATGATGAATCAACGTCCTCTTCTTGGAGCGAATTTCTTGCAAAACTGTATCCTCAGCTATCAATGCGGGAAACTTAATCTGAAGACGATAGGAAGCAAGGAAGATGGGGACTTGTCCAGGTAGTGTTCCTCCAGTGAAGATCGTCTCACTCTGCCCACTTCACCTCGGATATATTCGCAAAAGGTTTCAAAAAAAAGGTTTCAAAAAGGTTTCAAAAGGTTTATTTTAAGCTCTAACGACCCCTTTCGGAGTATGAGAGTACACACAGTGACATTAGATTACAAAAACTTTAAAGAAAATGTAAAGCTGGCGGTAACAAGAACAAAATAGTTTCGTTTTATGCACTGCATAATTGCAGTTAAGAGACAAGTTAATACTTATATGCTAAAGACAAATATTAGTATTTAAAAAAAAATAAAATAGAAGAAAAAATACATTTACATTCTTTGTATACATGAATAATTATACATATATAATTTGGCATATACTGTAACTTAATTATACATTTGGTTGCAAATGAGATCCATACAGACTAGTAACAAAATTCAAGAGTAATGTAAATCAGAATTGAGCCATAATAATTCTAGTAAATTTGGCGATATTGCACATTTGTTTCCTACTTTCTACATTGAATAACTGTTCGAACTTAAAGCTATTTGACCTTGTAAAATAGTACCTTTTTATATACAGCTCCTTTAGACTACTAAAACCTGGACATATCAGGATGTAGTGATACTCGTCTCCTTCCTGGTTATCACACATTGTATCTGAGTATCGATTATTGGCAATGGGAAGTTTATGATTACCACATCTAAATCTGGTGAGGTTCACCCTATCGAGAAAGTCTAAATCAAGCAGATATTTACTTATACCTAGTTCTTTTTTAAACATTTTATAATTTGAACATAACCTATTTTCATTAATTTCACCTATTAAATTTTGTTTATCAATATCACTGAGCCTAAGGGCAATACATTTTTTGACCCAGATTTGGTTGAAAGAATTTGGATTAATCCAAATGTTAGAGAGACCACATTTGTCAAGGCAACTTTTTATTTTAACTATCCACCTGGACTTAAATTCGTTGTTGTCATGCAGTTTACGTAATAGTGTGAGATAGCTTATGTTGTTTACCCTGGCATATCCTCAACCAGAAGTCCACCATTCTCCTCTCGACCTTGCTGGTCAAGCCAAATTGACCCAGTTCACCATAAGCCATACAGTTTGCTGAATTTTTCTTTATGTGGAGAAGACCTTTTAAAAATTTTCTGTGAAATACATCAATTTGATCTAGTTTGTGGAATCCCCATACTTCACTGCCATAAAGGAGAACTGGAGTGACCAGCTGATTAAAGAGTTCACATTGGATATATACTGGCAATGCTAACCTTCTGGCTTTAGTCAATAGACTATAAGAACATAAGAACATAAGAATAGGTGGAAATGTTTTGGAATGGATAAAAACTTACTTAGAAGGAAGGGAACAGAGGGTTAGAGTAAGACACTTAGTGTCTGAATAGAGAAGAGTTAGTAGTGGAGTTCCACAGGGTTCAGTTTTAGGGCCACTTTTGTTCCTTGTATATGTAAATGACCTACCAGAGTCTGTAAATTCATTCATGAATATGTTTGCAGATGATGCAAAGATTGTGAAGAAAGTAAAAAACGAGAACAATGGTAGAGAACTTCAGGAGGATCTAAATAATGTGCATGAGTGGTCAGAAAAGTGGCTAATGAAATTCAATACTTCAAAATGTAAGGTAATGAGAATGGGTACAAGTGCAAGAAGGCCCAAGCTTGACTACTCGGTGGCTGGAGTACAACTTCAAGAGACAGAAAATGAGAGAGATCTAGGAGTAAACATACTGGCAGATTTGTCTCCAGAAATACATATAAATGGCATAGTAAGGGCAGCATATGCATTCTTATCAAATGTAAGGGTAGCCTTCAGGCACATGGACAAGGAAATGTTCAGAAATATTTATGTAACCTATGTGAGGCCAAAACTCGAATATGCAGCCCCCTTTTGGAATCCGCACTTGAAAAAGCACATAGCTAAGCTTGAAAAAGTTCAAAGACATGCCACGAAACTGGTGCCAGAAATACGCAATCTCAGTTATGATGAGAGGCTGAGGGAATTAGACTTACCATCACTGGAAGCTAGAAGAGTGAGGGGGGATATGGTGACAGTCTTTAAATTCCTTCATGGTTATGATAGAGTGGATAGGGATCGATATTTTGATATGGCTGGCTCTAGAACTAGAGGTCATAGTTTGAAGCTTCGTAAGAAAACTTCTTTGCAGGATGTAAGGAAATACTTTTTCAGTGTAAGAGTAGTTGATAATTGGAATTCGCTAAGCGAGGAGGTAGTTAATGGTATCTCAATCCATAGTTTTAAGGACAGGTATGATAAGTATCACTAAGTCTAAAATGGAACCGATCAGGAGACGGGAAGATACGAGCTTTGGGCTCTTTCCCGTAAACACAATTAGGTAATCACAATTAGGTAATCACACGAGGCAGCTCCATTTTTGAATTGTATTTTCAGCATGTCTAACCTATTCTATTCTACTCTACTTACTTATTCTATTTTTCTTTTTATGATTTTTCTAATAAGCACTAACCTATTCATACCCACCCTACCTCTGTCATATGTCTATCTAATCTACATTTGAAGGTGTCTAAGGTATTGGCATTTACTATCCTACTAGGAAGCCTGTTCCATGCATCAGCTACTCTATTACCAAACCAATTTTTACCAATTTCCCTTCTGAACCTAAATTTATCAAGCTTAAATCCATTATTACGAATTCTGGTTTGATCATGAATTTTTAAAACTTTATTAATATCTCCCTTGTTAATTCCTTTAAACCATTTATACACTTCAATCATATCCCCCCTAACTCTTCGCCTCTCTAGAGAATGTAGATTAAGTTTTTTTAATCTGTTCTCATATGGTAGATTTCTGATATTGTGTATCATCTTGGTCATTCTTCGCTGCACTCTCTCCAAGGATTCAATTTCCATCCTATAATAGGGTGACCAGAATTGCACAGCTTAATCTAAATGGGGCCTAACTAATGCAAGATAGAGCTGCAAAATAACTTTTTCCGTCCTATTGCTAACACTTCTTGAGATAAATCCTAAAATTCTGTTTGCTTTATTTCTGACTGCTGTGCATTGCTCTCTTGGCTTAAGACTCCTACCCACAAGAACTCCCAAATCCCTTTCACACTGAGAACTCATGATTTCATAAGAACATAAGAATAGAGGACACTGCAACATGCCTACTGGCACACACGAGGCAGCTCCATTTTTGAATTGTATTTTCAGCATGTCTAACCTATTCTATTCTACTCTACTTATTTATTCTATTTTTCTTTTTATGATTTTTCTAATAAGCACTAACCTATTCATACCCACCTCATCTAATCTACATTTGAAGGTGTCTAAGGTATTGGCATTTACTATCCTACTAGGAAGCCTGTTCCATGCATCAGCTACTCTATTACCAAACCAATTTTTACCAATTTCCCTTCTGAACCTAAATTTATCAAGCTTAAATCCATTATTACGAGTTCTGGTTTGATCATGGATTTTTAAAACTTTATTAATATCACCCTTATTAAGCCCTTTAAACCATTATACACTTCAGTCATATCCCCTCTAACTCTGCGCCTCGTAATAATGGATTTAAGCTTGATAAATTTAGGTTCAGAAGGGAACTTGGTAAAAATTGGTTTGGTAATAGAGTAGCTGATGCATGGAACAAGCTTCCTAGTAGGATAGTAAATGCCAATACCTTAGACACCTTCAAATGTAGATTAGATAGACATATGACAGAGGTAGGGTGGGTATGAATAGGTTGGTGCTTATTAGAAAAATCATAAAAAGAAAAATAGTATAAATAAGTAGAGTAGAATAGCATAGGTTAGACATGCTGAAAATACAATTCAAAAATGGTGCTGCCTCGTGTGTGCCAGTAGGCATGTTGCAGTGTCCTCTATTCTTATGTTCTTATGTTCTTATTATTACGAGTTCTGGTTTGATCATGAATTTTTAAAACTTTATTAATATCTCCCTTGTTAATCCCTTTAAGCCATTTATACACTTCAATCATATCCCCCCTAACTCTTCGCCTCTCTAGAGAATGTAGATTAAGTTTTTTTAATCTGTCCTCATATGGTAGATTTCTGATATTGTGTATCATCTTGGTCATTCTTCGCTGCGCTCTCTCCAAGGATTCAATTTCCATCCTATAATAGGGTGACCAGAATTGCACAGCATAATCTAAATGGGGCCTAACTAATGCAAGATAGAGCTGCAAAATAACTTTTTCCGTCCTATTGCTAACACTTCTTGAGATAAATCCTAAAATTCTGTTTGCTTTATTTCTGACTGCTGTGCATTGCTCTCTTGGCTTAAGACTCCTACTCACAAGAACTCCCAAATCCCTTTCACACTGAGAACTCATGATTTCATGGTTATTTAGCTTATAACTAGTATTGTCTTTTATAGTACCCATTTTAACTACTTTACATTTTTCAACATTAAATTCCATTTGCCATTTGTCCGACCATTCAGATAATCTATTTAGATCTTCCTGTAAATCATGAATGTCTTCTTTTCCATTTATAATTCTACCTATTTTAGTGTCGTCTGCGAATTTACTTAGGTTACTACTGATATCCGAATCCAGATCATTTAGATATACGATGAATAATAGGGGACCCAGTACCGAGCCTTGTGGTACCCCGCTAGTAACCGAGCCCCACTCCGATTTCTCTCCATTTATGCAAACCCTCTGTTTTCTGTCTTTTAACCATTGTTTGATCCATCCGAGAACAGCTCCTCCTATACCATGAGCTTCCAGCTTTTTAACTAATCTTTTGTGAGGAACTCTATCAAAAGCTTTGCTAAAATCTAGATATATTGTATCATATTCTTTGCCACAATCTACTGCCTCGTAAACTTCTGAATAAAAAGACAGTAAGTTTGTAAGGCACGAAAAACCCTTAAGAAACCCGTGTTGTGAAAGTTTTATCAGTCTGTGTAATTCTAGATGTGCCCTTATTTTATTTGCAATTATGGATTCTAGAATCTTACCCACTGTTGACGTTGAACTTACCGGCCTATAATTATTCTTTTTAACTCGTTCTCCTTTTTTAAATATTGGTACCACATCTGCCAATTTCCACTCCATGGGTACCGATCCTAATTTTATTGAATTATTAAATAATGCAGTTAGTGGACAACTAAGCTCTTCCTTGCATTCCTTTAATATTCTAGCATATATTCCATCAGGTCCCGGAGATTTATGAGCCTTTAATTTATATATTTCTTTTATTACCTCCTCTCTCGTAATATTTATTGAACTAAGTATATTATCGGGACTGTCTCTGTGAATGGATTCTACTTCCGGAATATTTTCCAAGTTTTCATTGGTAAATACAGATAAGAAATAATCATTTAAACATGTACACATCACTTTATCGTCATCTGTGATATGACCATTGGATACTTCAATTGGTCCGACTTTTTCCTTAAATTTTGTTTGATAATGTTGATAAAACCCTTTAGGATTTTCTTTAGCTTCTCCTGCTATTCTAACTTCATATTTTCTTTTCGACTCTCTAACTATCTTTTTAACTTCCCTGTTTAACTGTATATATTGCTGCCTCAACTGCTCTTCACCTCTTTTTAGTTTCCTGTATATTCCTCTTTTAATACCTATAAGATTCTTTATTCTATTGTTCATCCATTTAGGGTCATTTTTTCTTGATCTGCAATGTTTCATGGGAATATAGTCTCTCTGACTATTCTTCAGAGTCATGACAAAATTGTTATATTCCTCATCCAAATTTATATTAACTGACGGACTGCTGTTCTTTCCTGTGAGAGAATTTAATGTATTGATCTTATTTTGTGATAATCTCCTGCTCTAAAGTTTGGAACAATACTCTTATTTTCCTTTATAGTTTCCTTGAAAATTATGTTAAATCTAATGGAATCATGGTCACTGTTGCCCAATTGTTCACCAACTTCTAAATTTGTAACCATATTCTCTCTATTACTAAGAACTAAATCTAGTATATTCACCCCCCGTGTTGCTTCAAGTACATGCTGAGAAAGGAAATTGTCTTCTACTACTTCCAAAAACTCCTTAGAGCTACTATCACCTGTTATGGTTTCCCAGTTAATATTTCTAAAATTAAAAGTGCCTACAATGCAAACTCTATTTGACCTGGTCACTTTAGAAATTTCATCGTATATAACTTGCGACTTTATATTATCTAGATCAGGTGGTCTGTAGACTACTCCTGCAACTAGACTTTCTATATTATTTTTAATTTCAACCCATAAGGTTTCTGAATTTAGATTTGTCTTAATTCCAGACTTAATGCAGCTTCTGAGGATATCTTTAATATACATAATTACCCCTCCCCCTCTTCTATCTGCACTGCGATCAGCATTATAAAGTTTATATCCTGTAATTATGTACTCAGCTTTAAGGTGTTTGCTTTCTAAATTAATCCAACTTTCACTAATGCATATTATATCCGGTCTCTCACTACATACTATGGCTCTCAGTTCTTCTATCTTGTTACCTAAACTACGGCTATTTGTATAATATACTTTTAAACTTTCTCTAGGTTTACCCTTCTTGTGGCTATTCTTTTTGTTAATATTTGTTCTATGTAACAAATGGTTATTATCCTTAGACTCCCAGTTATTTAACCCACTATTTACTGAACCCTTACTGACTAATTTCTCTGCACAAGTATTATTCATTTCATTATTTGTATCTAACAAAGCCCCCCTACCTCTCTGTCTATCATACCAGGCAATACCGAGACACCTGAATTAGAAAGATGCACTCCATCCCTTGCATACATATGCTTACGACTAGTGAAGTGATCCCACCCGTCTATAAAACCTATATTATTCTCCCGACAGAAGACTTCCATCCTAGCATTTACTCCTATAGCTCGAGACCACCACTCTGACCTTTGGCTAAGCCTAGGGAGAATACCACACATCACAGGAAGTGCACCCCTTTTCCTGATCTTATCCAGGGCTTGTCTATACAACCTAATCAGCTCTTCACTTCTACCATCCTGCAAGTCATTTCCACCAGCTATCAAACAAACAACATCTTTTTTCTCAATCCAGCTATTTATTGACTCACCCACCTTCTTCATACCTGCTCCAGGGAAAAAATATTTCCTCTAACTCTATGCCTGAGTGTCCTGTCTACATAGCTGCATAGTGAATCCCCTACAATTACCAGAGAACGAGACTTATCCGGAGGATGGGTTACTCCGACCTTGGGAGACTTACCTAGGCTCTTGACCTGAGAGCTTTTCCCACTTCCATTTCTACGATCGCTAGTACACTTATCTGACTCTATGGGTCCTGAAGAATTACTGCCACCACTGTCACATTCATCTCTAAGTGAACTAAATGAATTAGCAACTTGTAGTCGAAAATTATCATTTTTCTTAAGAACCATCTTCGTTGAACCCTTATTCACAACTTTCCAGTCGTCTTCACTATTCAATTGTCCCTTCCTGGTTAACACCTCTACCTTACCTCTCAGATCCCTGTTCTCCTCTGCTAAGGATCTGACCTCCTGCCTGACTGCGGCCAACTCATTTCTTAAATTAAAAATGAGTTTGCTTGCGTCAGACGAGGACAAATCCCCAGCACAGCCACAAACAGCACCAACAACGACACCACCACCAACACCACTACCACTAACACCACCAGCACAAAGAACACCACCACTCTCCATTGTACTAAGTATGGTCAAGACTAGAGCTACTGGAAGCACTTCCTCACTGGATGAACCCAGGAACTAATATATGAACCCAGGAACTAATTTCATATACATAGCTCTTTGGGCCTGAGTGATTTGCTTTGTAATAGCTTTATTAAAAGATCCATTAAAGTTAAAGGTTGTACCCAGGTAAACATAATCATTTACCACTTCCAACTCAGAATTATGATCTAACCTTGCCTCTCGAGAATATTACTATTTTTGTCTTGCTGGTATTAACTGCAAGGTGCCACAAATTACAATATTCATGAGCAGCATTTAAAGCAATTTGCAAGTCTTCTGCTGATTCTGCCATAACAATAGTATCATCAGCGTATAAGAGTACAAACATTCTTACGAACACTTCGATATCGTCATCACTAAGGTTATTGCGTATTTCAGAAGCACATAGGTCAAGCTCTTTGTAGTTCCTACTTACAAAATATTCAAAGTCATTCAAATACACAGCAAACAACAGAGGTGACAAGTTTTCACCCTGTCTAACACCAACATTGCAAGGGAAATATTCAGAGATTGAATTGCCTAACTTGACACAGGACTTAGCATTTTCATACATATTATATATAACTCTAATAACTCTGCCATTGATACCATTTGAAATTAATTTACACCACAAAGAAGACCTGTCAACTAAATCAAATGCTTTTTTATAATCTATAAAAGCACAATAAATGCGCTTATGCTTGAAAAGGTATAGGTCAATAAGGGAGTGTAATAAAAATATATGATTAATGGTACTGTAACCTTCTCTGAAACCAGCTTGCTCCTCCCCCATGATGCCTGCACCCTCAAGGTAAGCTGACAGGCGTTCATTTAGACATGCTGTAAATTTTTGCCAATACAACTTAATAAGGTGATACCTCTGTAATTGTCTGGATCATCAGTAGAGCCTTTTTTCTTATACAAGGGCTTAATTACACCAATGCACCAGTCAGTAGGCACTATTCCAGTCTGTAAAACAATGTTAAATAGTTTGACTATGGCAGCAATAACATTCTCAGGACAATTCTTCATGTATTCATTTATAACATTGTCAATACCACATGCTTTATTGTTTTTCAATTTGCGAATTACAGTCTTAACTTCTAATACAGTAAACAGCTTATTGATGTGCTCATTTATTGAGTGATTAATATTTCTAGGGTCAAAAGAAGTGTTTTCTCCTGGTTCCCCCTCCTCAGCTTTATTACAAAGTTTCTTAAAATGCTCCATGAAAGTGTTTATTGCAGTTTTACGTAGTTTTTCTGGTTGCTTATTTGCATTACATATAATATCCCAGTAATCCTTTGGCTTAGAATTTTTAAGTCCACGCAAGGTTTTATGGAGTTTCTTATGATAACCCTTCGTAGTATTCCTAATAAACTTTTTGTATTCCCTGGCCCTGTTTCTAAGCTCTATTCTGGCTTCCTCAGTTTTTCTTTTTTTCAACCTGTTTTTTACTCTAAAGTACTCACTTCTTAAAGCTTTGCAATCTGGATTAAACCAAGGTTTATTTTTTGAGGTGTCTTGTGATGACTTTTTTTTGACGTGGCCTCTGTGTTTTGCACATTCCTAATTTTTTGGCAGGATCTACATACAATTTACATAAACCCTTAGCTATACCATCAATTTCAGCTTGTGTAGCTGTTTCCAGGTTGAGAGCATCCATTTTATCCTTCAAGAAGCCAATTTCATGTTCACTGAAGGATACTCTGTACTCATTCCCTAATTGGGGGTCCCACTTGGCTTTGCAACATTCATTGCTAAGGGAGGAGTCAGAGCTGAGCTCATTTTTGCATGTGGTAGTGGAAGGCTTTGGAGTGGTCTTGGGAAGGGTATTTTTGGAAGATAAGGATACTGAAGTAGCACAGTGGGAATCTGACAAACAGTAGTCTAAGTTATGCACATAAAAATCCTTAACCTTAGGAAATAACTCTGGTGATGATAAAATATAGTCAATAGTACTTTTACCTCTAGAATTGTGGCATGTATAATTTCCAATACCACAATCTTCTCCTGCTCTGCCATTTATAATCTTTAAATCTAGGCATTTACACAGTTCTAGCAAACTCTTACCATTATTATTTACACAATGATCTTTATTATGTCTAGCTGTTTCAATATTTAGTAGTTCAAGCATTGGCTTAGTATTAAAGGAATCATCCTCAAACAATTGAATTCCAACTTCTTCAAGAACACATCTTTCAAATTCAATGAAGTCTGATTCCAATCCTGTTCTTGAGTTGAAATCACCTATCAATACAAAAGGAATATCATAGGCTACCTTAAGATTTATAAGATCATTAGCGAGATCATCAAAAACATCTTTATTAAAAAATGGAGAACCTTCAAAGGGAATAAATACTGAGCCTAGTATGAAAGCTTCACCAAATAATACACTGTCCATTTTTAACCAAAACACTGAGTCACAAGTGGTATTTTCCACAACACTTACTTGATTTGCATAACAATCCTTAACAAATACACATACACCATGGACACCTCCATGTCTATGCAGAGTGTTCTTCCTGGGCATAACAAATGGACAAAAACCCGGGATGGCATCACTGTCAACTTGATCACACTTGGTTTCCGAGATACATAAAATATCAAAATCCTGGGCAAATTCCTCTAGGATACCTAGATTCAATTTGGAAGAAAGGCCACAGACGTTTAATCCCACTAGACTAATGTTACTTTCTTGGTGATGTTGCACATAATTATGGTCCAAATATACTGACTGACAGGGGTCTGGCCTTACCTAGAGTTTCAAAAGAAAACCGAGCTCTATTACTTTTTCTCTGCTCCATCCTAGTTTGGGTTCCAAGTCTGCAGGGGAATCTATAACCTTTTTAACTTCGTGGTCACCTTCTTTCACAACACACACAATCCTTCCGTCTATGGACCAACAAGCTTTCACTGATTGATCTTTTTTAATTTCCCTAATTAGTAGTGAAGATGAAGAAGACACCCAACATAGTAATAATACCGAAGAAAGTGCCTGAGGTCCTCACTGGCGAAGATTCGTTTGCAATTCTTTCTGCTTCGGTCAGAGTCAAACAAAGGCAGAGAGAACTGCAAACGAATCTAACCGTTAGATGCATTATCTACATATTAAAGGTGACGATGGTGACTGGTTATGACAATGTTAATAATGACAATGGGTTAGGTGGTGGTGGTGGTGGTGGTAGTGGTGGTAAGCATATAGGTTGGCAGTGTTGGTGGCACTGTTAATTTTCATGATGAAACCACTACCCTGGTTACTCCTGTTTGTCTATTTGAGATATATATATATATATATATATATATATATATATATATATATATATATATATATATATATATATATATATATATATATATATATATATATATATATATATATATATATATATATATATATATATATATATATATATATATATATATATATATATATATATATATATATATATATATATATATATATATATATATATATATATATATACAGGATCTTTATTTTTAAATCTTCCTCTCCAGTTAAAATATAAAGTGGCTGTTGGTTGCCTTAATCAATAATTTAGTTTTAATTGTATGATCAGACCTGAACTACGAGCCATCTTCCATCACGATGATGTTTCTTCTCATTCCCGTTTTCTTTCTTGAAAATAAAAAGGAAACGATAATACAAAGGAGTGTCTTTTATAAAAGTCAGGCAGGGACAGCTTTGTTTAACATTGTCTAGTTTATTTGAGAGAGAGAGAGAGAGAGAGAGAGAGAGAGAGAGAGAGAGAGAGAGAGAGAGAGAGAGAGAGAGAGAAGTACTTATGAAAATAAGAATAATATATTCCTTATCTGAAAAACATTTCCCCCAATCAGTGGCCAAAACAGATTTTTTTTTTCATGACATAATTATGGAGCTGCATTATCACTGTTTCTTTCCAATGAACTTATTGTTTTAATATCAAATAATTAGTTCCTCATTTTCTCTTTTATATGATCCCTTGCTGTATTATAATCTTTTAGAATAAAATAAATGTGTATCGTGGTAAATGCGTGTTTCTTGGCTCAACCACCCCCTTACAAGGGGGAATGAGGCATGTGTATATGTTTTCTTCTTCTTCTTCTTCTTCTTCTTCTTCTTCTTCTTCTTCTTCTTCTTCTTCTTCTTCTTCTTCTTCTTCTTCTTCTTCTTCTTCCATTACAAGGGGGAATGAGGTATGTGTATATGTCTTCTTCTTCTTCTTCTTCTTCTTCTTCTTCTTCTTCTTCTTCTTCTTCTTCTTCTTCTTCTTCTTCTTCTTCTTCTTCTTCTTCTTCTTCTTCTTCTTCTTCTTCTTCTTCTTCTTCTTCTTCTTCTTCTTCTTCTTCTTCTTCCGCCTCCTCCTCCTCCTCCTCCTCATCCTTCTTCTTCTTCTTCTTCTTCTTATTATTATTATTATTATTATTATTGTTATTATTATTATTATTATTATTATTATTATTATTATTATTATTATTATTATTATTATTATTATTATTATTATTATTATTTCTTGAGTTTTACATTTCCTTCTTCATTGCTGTTGTAAAAGGGAAACGTATATAGTGAATATATCGATTCATCCAAAAATTAATTATGTTGCCACGAACACTCTTTGATACCATCACTAAACAGATATGTAGGCTACTATTTCTAGATACTCTCTCTCTCTCTCTCTCTCTCTCTCTCTCTCTCTCTCTCTCCTCTCTCTCTCTCTCTCTCTCTCTCTCTCTCTCTCTCTCTCTCTCTCTCTGTATATATATATATATATATATATATATATATATATATATATATATATATATATATATATATATAGAGAGAGAGAGAGAGAGAGAGAGAGAGAGAGTTGATAGAGAGGCAATGTGGAATGTTTAGAGGTTATATGAAATTGATGGTAGACTGTTGCAAGCAGTGAAGAGTTTGCATGAGGGCAGTAGAGCTTGAATTAGGGTAGGGAATGAAGTGAGTGAGTGGTTTCCAGTGAGTGTGGGACTTAGACAAGGATGTGTGATGTCACCATGGCTGTTCAATATGTATATTGATGGGGTCGTAAGAGAGGTGAATGAACGAGTGCATGGTCGAGGATTGAGAATGGTAGATGGGATGATAACGAGTGGGAGCTGAATCAGTTGCTGTTTGCAAATGATACTGTGGTGGTGGCAGATTCAGAGGAGAAGCTGTGTTATTTAGTATCAGAATCTGGAATGGTGCTTGAGGGAAGGAATTTGCAAGTGAATGTGGGGAAGAGTAAGGTTTTGAGGTGTACAAGAAATGAGGATGATGCTGGATTGAATGTTATGTTGAATGGAGAGACACTTGAGGAAGTTGATCAATTTAAGTATTTAGGATCGGTTATAGCTGCAAATAGTGGAGTGGAAGGAGATGTGTATCAAAGAGTAAATAAAGGATGTAAAGTGTTGGGTGCGTTGAAAGGAGTGATGAAGAATAGAGGGTTGGAAATGAATGTTAAGAAAGTTTAGCATGAGAAAGTGGTTGTGCCAACTGTGATGTATGGATCAGAGTTATGGGGTATGAAAGTAAGTCAGAGACAGAAACTAAATGTGTTTGAGATGAAATGCCTGAAGAGTAAGATTGGTGTATCTCGGTTGGATAGGGTTAGGAATGAAGTGGTGAAAGCAAGAACGTTTTTGAGGAGAAAATTGCAACCAGAGTAGATATGAATGCTCTGAGATGGTTTGGCCATGTGGAGAGGATTGATGATGAAAGACTGCTGAAAAAGGTGATGAATGCGAGAGTTGATGGGAGAAATGCTAGAGGGAGGCCTAGGTTTGGGTGGATGGATGGAGTAAGGAGAGCCCTGAATGATAGAAGGATGGATGTGCTGGAAGCAAGTGAGCATGCTAGGAACAGGAATGAGTGGTGAGCGATTGTGACTCAGCTCTGATGGGCATCTGCTGTTACCACGGGGCTGTATCTTACAGAGGTAGCCCTGTGGTAGGGGCAGTAGGGGAGTTGGCATTATGAAGCGACACAGGTTGTGGAAGAGCTGGGAGGATGTGCTGTGGCACTCCAGCAGTGCCATCTGAATGGTCGCTAGCTCTCTCGTCAGTGCCCATAGAGCAAAGTAATTCCCTTATTGTTTCTTTTATATTGAAGTCGGCTACCCTCAAATTGGGGGAAACAGCCAAGGTAAATGAAATGCATATATATATATATATATATATATATATATATATATATATATATATATATATATATATATATATATATATATATATATACATATATATATATATATATATATATATATATATATATATATATATATATATATATATATATATATATATATATATATACATATATATATATATATATATATATATATATATATATATATATATATATATATATATATATATATGTATATATATATATTTGTATATATATATGTATATATATATATATATATATATATATATATATATATATATATATATATATATATATATATATATATATATATATATATATATGTATATATATGTATATATTATATATATATATATATATATATATATATATATATATATATATATATATATATATATATATATATATATATATATATATATATATATATATATATATATATATATATATATATATATATATATAAGGGGAAACAGCCAAGGTATATGTATGTATGCATATATATATATGTATATATATATATATATATATATATATATATATATATATATATATATATATATATATATATACACATATATATATATATATATATATATATATATATATATATATATATATATATATATATATATATATATATATATATATATATATATATATATATATGATATAAACTCTCAAACATCCTTCTCGTGTTCCTGATCGCCACGATCATGTAGCAATTACTCTTGACCTATTTTTTTTTTCTAATCCTTCAAACTACTCTTATTCTGTGCTTTCCCTTCTTGGTATATCTGACCACTCTATGATTTCAATCTCTTTCATTTTCAATCCTCCCCTACCAATCCCTCCTACTCAGCACCGCCTTTGGCGCTTTGAGCGTACCCAACATGAAAATTTGCGTAACTTCCCTCTTTGACTTCCTATGGGATGACTACTGCCTTCGGTCCCGCAACCCTGATCAGGTAGCTCTAAAAGTTGCCGAGATCATGACTGTGGGAATGGAGGCGTACATCCCCTCTTCTACAAAAACTTTCTCTCCCCCTAAACCTTGGTTTGACTGTGCCTGCTCCATGGCTATCGAGGCCAGGAATCGGGCACAATGATCTTACCAAGCCTCTCCTTCCGATGTGAATCGCTCTGCTTTTAATGTAGCTAGGAATCGCTGTACTGCTCAGATTCGAAGGTCTAAGGTTTCCTTTATATGAAGGAAAGATGATGACCTTAACTCCTCTCCCACTGATAAATGCTTCTGGTCCTTAATCAAAAACCTCTCCAATAATTTCTGTAACTCAAACTTTCCTCCTCTCATTCGTTCTGAAGGTTCTATAGCTTCTTCTCTTACTGACAAAGCCACTCTCTTTGGCTCTTATTTTTCTGCCAACTCTTCTATAAATGATTCCAGCACACGTGTCTCTCAATCTATACCCCTCTCTAACCCTATGCCCTCCCTCATCCTTTCTTCACTCAAAGTTCATAAGGTTCTTCGCTCTCTAAAGATGAACAAGGTATCTGGTCCCGATGGTATCCCTGCAAAGTTCCATAAGGAGCTTGCAGATGAACTGGCTCCCGTGCTTTGACGTCTTTTTCGCCTCATTCTGTCAATTAGTATCTATCCTTCATCTTGGAAGCATGCTGTAGTTCAGCCTGTTCCTAAGAAGGGTGAAAGCTCTATTCCTTTAAACTACCGACCTATTGCCCTAACCCCCTCTATTGCTAGAGTTTTCGAAACTTTGCTCAATGCTCACTTCTTGAAACGCCTTGAATCTAACTCTCTTATCTCAGATCACCAGTACGGCTTCTGCAAGGCAAGATCCACTGGTGATCTGTCCTATCTTACTCATGTATGGTCATCTTCTCTAAGGAACTATGTGGAATCCTTTGTCGTCACCCTTGATATCTCTAAGGCTTTTGATAGTGTCTAGCACAAGGCTTTACCCCTTCTTTCTGTTCTCTGATTTCCAGTTTTCTTACTAGCAGCTTTTTATCTGTAGTTGTTGATGGCGCGACTTCTAGCCCTTTCTGTGTTGCCAGTGGTGTTCCACAGGGCTATGTTCTTTCACCAACTGTGTTCCTTCTCTTCATCAATGATCTTCTACAATCCCCATCTTCCTCTCTTCTTCATGCCTTTGCTGATAATTCTACCCTTCACTTTTCCTATGCTTTTCTTCACAACTCTTTCTTCTACTCTCAACTCCGATTTGCAGAGAGTATCTGAGTGGGGCACTTAAAATTTAGTTAAATTCAGTGCCTCCAAGACACAATTCCTGGCTATCTCTTTATCTTCTTCTCCTCCTGATAACCCTATTGTCTTCGAAACTAACGAAATTTACCCTCCTAATTCTATCAATATATTAGTAATTCATATAGCCTCTAACTTGTCTTGGAGGAATCACATAATCCAAATTTCCAAATCTTCATCCAAAAAATTGGGGTTTTTGTTTTGTTTTCGTCATTACTTTTCATCTTTACAGTTACTTAAAATTTATAAAGGTCTTATCCGTCCCTTCTTAGAATACTACTCACACATCTGGGATGCTTCTTCTTATACTTATCTCCTTGATAGGGTTGAATCTAAGGCAGTCAGACTCATTAATTATCCTTCTCTTACTTCTAATCTAGATTCTCTCTCTCTTCGCCGTAAGGTATCTTCCCTTTCTCTGCATAAAAAGGGGGACAGAGAAGATGTGACAAACTATCGTCCCATTTCCCTGCTACCCATTTTCTCTAAAATATTAGAAAAAAATATTAGAAAAAATTGTTGCATGCCAACTTATGTCATATTTAGAATCAAATAGACTATTAAGTATTAACCAACATGCTTTCAGACCGAAACTTTCGACGGAAACTGCACTGCTTAAAGTTACGAATAGTATATATAATAATATAGATATGAAAAAAATATCTCTGCTTGTATTATTAGACTTATCAAAAGCCTTCGACAGTGTAAACCATGAAATTCTTTTAAGTAAATGTATTAACTTAAATATTGATCCAAGCTGGTTTAGCGAGTATCTATCTAATCGTAAACAGTCCATACGTCTTAACAACATTATCTCTGTGCCAAAAAATGTATCATTTGGTGTTCCACAGGGATCAGTACTTGGCCCTATCCTCTTCTCCATTTACGTAAATGATCTATCTTCTTTCATTTCTGACTGTCTAGTCGTACAATATGCAGATGACACTCAACTACTCCTTAGTGGTGATATTAATAATCTTCCAGAGCTAACTTTAAGAGCAGAAAACACTCTGTCAAAAATTAAAACCTATTTCCAAGAAATTGGGCTGTTAATTGACGAAAGTAAAACACAGTGCATATTTATTGGTTCAAGGTTCCACATAGCACAAATTCCAGAAAACACAACAATTAATTTTTGCGACAATATTATCACACCTAGCAAAACAGTAAAAAACCTAGGAATTCACTTTGATAACCACATGTTGTTTGATTCCCACATAGATAAAGTATGCAAAAAGGTTACAGGAACATTAATATACTTATCACGTATAAAAGACAATTTTGAGACTACCACTTGAATAACTGTTGTTGAATCTCTAGCCCTAAGTCACATTAATTACTGCACAACTGTTTGGGGAGCTACCACTAAGACTCAGATAAACAGAATACAGAAGCTTATTAATTTTGCAGCTCGAGTTGCCTTGGGAGGAATAAGAAAATATGACCACATCACACCAGCTCTCAATAAACTTGGGTGGCTGCGGGCAGAAAATAAGGTCGCTTATGCTATTTATGTTTTTGTATTCAAAATTTTGGACCATCATTATCCTAGCTGGCTATTTGATTTAAAAACAGTCAGGGATATAAGGGGAACCAACACAAGACAGAGCAGTGAGCTCTTTATTCACAGAACAAACACAGAAGCAGGTTCAAAGATGATCACTATCAAAGGGCCAACACTCTGGAATAATATTCCAGAGCATCTTAAAAATGCATCCTCCTTCACAGCTTTCAAAGGCAAACTATATAGTTTTCTTTTGGACAAATAGTTGCTGCTCATTAAGAACTAATTATTCTCATTGTAAGGAAACAAATATGGAAATGATGCCGATAATAACGATCCTGTATCTAGTGGCATACTTACTACTTTATTATTAACATTATTGTTAACATTTTTATTACAGCATTATTATTTTCTATGAAAGCTACATTTAATTTAACTATATGTCTAACCCTCTTATTTATTAGTTTAATTACATGTCTACTTATAAGTTACTATTAATGTTGAATAACCATTGTACAAAATGGAAATAAATGTTTGTTTGATTGTTTGCTTTTCTATCACTACTACTTCCATCGCTGCTCTGATGAGTTTGGCGAGTTGCATCCCTCTCCCACTGCCGAGGCCATGTAACACTTGCCAAGCAGCCTCATCTCACAGGTACTATGTGGAGATTTGTAGGTCGCGGATTGGTCGGTGCAGCGACTGCTTCTTCCCATCTACCTCCAGAGTCTGGAACTCTCTTTCTCCCTCTGTCTTTCCTAATTCTTATGACCTTTCATCCTTCAAAAAGCAGATCTATCGTCATCTCAGGGCCTAGTCCTCCATATCTCTGGTCCTCTGTACTTTGACTATTTTTTTTTTGTCTGTCGTTTTCCTTTGTGTGACATTACCTCATCTCTGCCTTGTCCTTAACCTTTTTCTTCGTCTTGGTATTTTCTCGTGCCCGGGCCTTTATTGATGAGGGCAGTTTCTGCCTGTCCCGGTGTCACACTCATAAAAAAAATATATATATACATATGACGTATAAGTTCCAGTTGGAACTCGTCAAATGACAACTGGAACAGAAAAATGAAGCTCTTCGGAACCTACACGAAGAACTTCAAGACTGAAAAAACAAGTGGGAATCTTACCATATAAATGACGATTTAAAGAAAAGCATAAATGAAGAACTCTCGAACCTCAATGACAAGTATTATACAAAAGCGGAATCTCGCACCAACGGAAAACTTTTTGCGTTGAACGGAGGATATCTGAGGTTTCCAAAGCCGCCCAAAAGGGCTATATCAATCGCTCAAAGCATGAATTAACGCAAGATCAAGAAGAGCTCTTAAATTTTGGTTTGAATTGCCAATTCCTATCTAAACCACGCCCAAATGAAAAGAGAGACTGGAAATAGAAATGCTGCTCGATAAAATCCTAAGCCTTTGAAGACAAGAGTGAAATCGCGTGATCCGTCTAGAATTCTTGGCTGAAGCAAACAAAAGAGGAAGAGGTCATGACAACAAGAGTCAAATTATTGAGGAGAAGCATATAAATTAGCAGCAAAACAACTCAGGAGCATAGAAGATATCATCATAAGAAAAGCAGATAAAGCAGCCGCTCATTTATAATAATGTTTAAAGAAGAAGAATATTTGATGAAGATGGAGACTATTCTAAATGATGAAACGAAGTTTAAAAGAATTAATAAAAATCCTATTGAAGAAAAGAAACAAAATGTTAACAGAACCGCTGATGCCATTAACGCAGATATTAGTGTTATCCATTCAAAAAAATCAAGGTAACTTATGACTTGGGATACGCCGACGGATAGGTCAAAATTCAAATAGTGGATAGTCCACTGAAGCCGATTATAAGCCAAATTGGAACTCTTACTTACGAGTTAGCAAAAACATTAATTTTGCTCTTAACACCCTACATCCCAAGGCAATACAGTATCACATCATCTCTTGACTTCCTAGATATATTAAAAGGAACAAATCCACGAGGCATCATTGCCTCGCTAGATGTAGAATCCCTCTTCACCAACGTTTCGGTGAATGAAACAATCCGGATTATTCTCAATGAAGTGTATGGAGACAAAGGAAACCTAAACCTTAATATATCTGAACCTGCTCTAAAAACGCTCCTCGAAATATGTACTAAGGAAGCACCATTTATCGACCCTGGTAGAAAGATGTATCAGCAAGTTGATGGTGTAGCTATGGGCTCACCTCTTGGACCTTTAATTGCCAACTTTTATATGGGAAATTTAGAGGAAAAAGTATTCGAATATATAAAGAAACCCATTATATACTATAGATACATAGATGATATATTTATATGTACCATTGCTATTGAAGAGATCTTGGAACTTAGGAGTCAACTTCAGTAAATTCCATATTAAGCTTTACCCATGAGCTTAATATATATGGCACACTCCTCTTTTTCGACATATACCTTAGAGTGAAGAACAATACCTTCTCTACATGAAGTTCATAGTAAACACACAGACTTATGAATATGCCTAAATCAAGAAAGTGAATGCCCTCAGAGATACAAAGCATCAAATATAGTTGGTAACGCTTTGACACAGTAATTATGTGTCCTAGGTTCGAGTCCCGATCTAGGAAAATATGATTCATGTTTTCACATATGGCAATGTGCTTATTTGATTATTGTTGATGCCCAATTAGATTGGGATTTGAATTACATGTGAAAAAGAAGCCACGAGTGAGGTTGGGAGAAACTGTAATATGAACAAAAAGGCATTCAAATAGAATGCGTTGATCCTAGTATAGCAGTTAGCTTTAAAGTTGGATTATCCTTTAGACTTGTGGTGTAGCTGGTAGCGCCTCGGCACAGTAATTATGTGTCCAAGGTTCGAGTCCCGGTAGGGTAAAATATAATTCATGTTTTCACATATGGTAAATTGCTTATTGATTATATATATATATATATATATATATATATATATATATATAGATATATATATATATATATATATATATATATATATATATATATATATATATATATATATATATATATATATATATATATATATATAT
>JAXCGZ010022928.1:47500-52500 GCA_037179515.1 Halocaridina rubra
TTTTATAAACAAATGCATGTCCCGTTAAATTCGAAAACAATAATATGCTGAGGAAGAACACGCACGCGCTCGCGCGCGCGCACACACACACATGCACGCACGCACAACACACACGCACACACACACACACACACACACACACACACACACACACACACACACACACCACACACACACACACACACACACACACCCACACACACACACACCCACACACAGAAGAGAAGAGAAGAAAAATGTTCATTTCAGAGTTCTTCCAGACAAAGGGACACGCACGCCCTCGCGCGCGCGCACACACACACACACACACGCACGCACGCACATGCACAGCATCGCACACACACACATGCACACACACACACGCACACACACACACACACACACACACACACACACACACACACACACACACACACACACACACACACACACACACACACACACAGAGAAGAGAAGAAAAATTTTCATTTCAGAGTTCTTCCGGACAAAGGGGAGATAAAGAAGCTAATGAAAGAAGATCAGGGGATGGGGCCTCATTAAGATTGTTATACACAAATGCTGATGGATTAGCTGGTAAGGCAGTAGAATTAAAAGATAGGATTCACAAAAGTAAGGCAGATATAGTAGCAATTACAGAGACTAAGTTGAGTGAGGACATAAACAATGTCACAGTTTTTCCTAAGGGCTTCAGAATATAAAGGGTTGAAAGATCTGAGAGGACTGGTGGAGGGATAGCACTGCTCACAAGTGAAAGGATTCAAATTGAAGAAATAAACTTGGCTATAGAAAGTGAGTTCAAGGAATTTCTTGTTGCTTGCATAAATACTGGGTCAGAGAGCATTATAATAACTGTTGTATATAACCCACCAAGGAACCAGAATAGGCTAGAAGTTTATGAGGAAAGTCATATAGGTACTATTGAAGTCATAAACTTAGTTGTTAACATGGCACGGGAGAGAAAATGTAGGATTTTGATTATGGGAGATTTTAATCATAAAGAGATAGATTGGATAAATCTTGACCCACACAGTGGTGAGGACTCATTTGGGGCAAGATTCCTAGATTGCGTACAAGGGAATTTCCTACACCAACATGTAATGGAACCAACGAGGGCCAGGGGTGGGGACGAGCCATCACTACTTGATCTAGTATTCACAGATAATGTGTAGGATATTGAAAAAAATGAGTATGAACCACCAGTTGGAAAGAGTGACCACTGTGTGTTGTTGATGGAGTATATCATTGAAGATATTCTGCCTGAGAGTAGAGGCACTGAGGACATGAGGAGGAACTATCCGAAAGGAGATTACATTAATATGAATGAGCTTTTTGCAGTTATTGACTGGAGAACCTTATTTTACAACAAATCTGTACAAGAACTGTATGACATCTTTTGTGAGAAATATGGGAAGATAGTAGATTGCTACATACCTGTCACCAAAGTAGGTGTAATTCATGCCACAGAGAATTGGTTCCATAATGAGTGTAAAAGAGCTAAGGAGTGGAGAGACAAATGCTGGAAAAGGTAAGGAGGAGAAAAAACATATATGACTGGTAAACCTACAAAAGAGCAAGTAATGACTACCTATGTAAAAGAAGAGAGGCAGAGAGAGACTATGAGAGGGACATCACCAGGAAGGCTAAAGAAAATCCCAAGCTTTTCCACAGCTTTATCAGAGGAAAACTGAAGGTAAAAGAAAAGGTTTTAAGGCTAAAGAGAGCAGATGGAAGCATCACTGAGACGGATGAAGATATCTGCAAAGAATTGAATAAGGAGTTTCAGTCAGTATTTACAGTAGAAAATACCTCACCCCCTCAGATTGCAGAGATAGAAGCTCAAGGGTCAGTATTAAAAAACATTATCCTTACAGCCACAGAGGTATGCAAAGCTCTGATGGATTTAGATGTTCATAAAGCTACAGGTCCTGATGCCATATCCCCTCATGTACTTAAAAAATGCGCAAGCTCAATATCAGTGGCAATAAGTATCATATTTAAAAAGTCACTGGAGTCAGGGGAGATTCCAAGATGCTGGAAACAAGCACACGTGATACCTATCTTCAAAAAGGGAAGGAGGGATACGGATCTGAACTATAGACCAGTTTCCTTGACCAGCATAGTTTGCAAAGTTATGGAGAAACTACTAAGGAAACATATCTCTCTTCACTTGGAATCCTTGAACTTTATGTCAGTGAGGCAACATGGCTTCAGAGAAGGTAGATCAATAGTAACAATGTTATTAGAATTTTATGATGAGGTAAGCCGAATCTTACAGGTAAGAGAGGGATGGGCAGATTGCATATTCCTAGACTTCCAGAAAGCGTTTGACTCTGTTCCACATGGGAGACTTATTAGGAAGCTGCAAGCAATGTCTAGAATAGGTGGAAACGTCTTGGAATGGATAAAAACTTACTTAAAAGGAAGGGAACAGAGGGTTAGAGTAAGACACTCAGTGTGTGAATGGAGAAGAGTTAGTAGTGGAGTTCCATAGGTTTCAGTTTTAGGGCCACTTTTGTTCCTTGTATATGTAAATGACCTACCAGAGTCTGTAAATTCATTCATGAGTATGTTTGCAGATGATTCAAAGATTGTGAAGAAAGTAGGAAACGAGAACAATGGTAGAGAACTTCAGGAAGATCTAAATAATCTGCAAGAGTGGTCAGAAAAGTGGCTAATGAAATTCAATACTTCAAAATGTAAGGTAATGAGAATGGGTACAAGTGCAAGAAGGCCCAAGCTTGACTACTCCGTGGCTGGAGTCAAGAGACAGAAAATGAGAGAGATCTAGGAGTAAACATACTGGCAGATTTGTCTTCAGAAATACATATAAATGGCTTAGTAAGGGCAGCATATGCTTTCTTATCACATGTAAGAGTAGCCTTCAGGCACATGGACAAGGATATGTTTAGAAATATTTATGTAACCTATGTGAGGCCAAAACTCGAATATGCATCCCCCTTTTGGAATTCACGCTTGAAAAAGCACATAGCTTAGCTTGAAAAAGTTCAAAGACATGCCACGAAACTGGTGCCAGAAATACGCAATCTCAGTTATGATGAGAGGCTGAGGGAATTAGACTTACCATCACTCGAAGCTAGAAGAGTGAGGGGGGATATGGTGACAGTCTTTAAATTCCTTCATGGTTATGATAGAGTGGATAGGGATCGATATTTTGATATGGCAGGCTCTAGAACTAGAGGTCATAGTTTGAAGCTTGGTAAGAAAACTTCTTTGCAGGATGTAAGGAAATACTTTTTCAGTGTAAGAGTAGTTGATAATTGGAATTGGCTAAGCGAGGAGGTAGTTAATGCTATCTCAATCCATAGTTTTAAGGACAGGTATGATAAGTATCACTAAGTATAAAATGGAAGCGATCAGGAGACGGGAAGATACGAGCTTTGGGCTCTTTCCCGTAAACACAATTAGGTAATCACAATTAGGTAATCACACACACAAGACCAAACTTATATTCTCTTAACAGGAAACTATGAAGAGACAATTTTATATTCCGGGAAAATGGCAATAGGAAATGATAAAGAGGTTTGACAGAAGTAGGGAAGTTTAGCATACATATATACATACATACATACATACATACATACATACATACATACATACATACATACATACATACATACATACATACATTTTCTATGAATGTGACACCAGAAAGGGCAAAAATTAAATAAATAAATAAATCTGCCCTCATCGGGCCTGGGCACGAAGAAAACAAAAATAAAGAAAAGCAGAGATGGCAAATGTTGTGACTTGTCAAATGTGAAGGGATAATAAGAGCTGTGTAACGAATATCCAAGGATAATCGGTGTAAATGTAGGCATAGGAAAAGAATCTAACTGAACATACATGCATACATACGTACACACTAACCATCTGAAAAATATAAGAACGCATCCATCAAGATTTCCCATACTTGTATTTGGAAAACCTTATCTTATCCGTCAATGGAGTCAAATAAATTATTCTTCGCTTATCGAGAGGGAGAGAGAGAGAGAGAGAGAGAGAGAGAGAGAGAGAGAGAGAGAGAGAGAGAGAGAGAGAGAGAGAGAGAGAGAGAGAGAGCATAAATATCCTTTGCATACTAACGCATGTGAAGTCAGTAGCCGTAGTGAGTACATCTTTAGATGTGTTGAGTCACTGCTGAAGTATGTGATATATTATTATTATTATTATAATTATTATTATTATTATTATTATTATTATTATTATTATTATTATTATTATGTTATTATTATTATTATTATTATTATTATTATTATTATTATTATTATTATTATTTGCACTATTTGTCAAAGCTCTATTAATAACATATATATATCTATATTTATATCTATATATATATATATATATATATATATATATATATATATATATATATATATATATATATATATATATATATAAATGTGAGAAGGGGGCCTACTATTTATTGCATGGTGACCTTTATCTGCATAGAAGTTCTCAAATCGTATTTGATTCTGCCAAAAAACGAGAACACACCAAAAAATTCCCCCTTTGATGTCTTCCTCTACAACATGAAGCTACTTCACTTTTATCTCTTACTCCTCCTCCTCCTCCTCCTCCTATTCCTCCTCCTCCTCCTCCTCCTCCTCCGCCTCCTATTCCTCCTCCTTCTGCGCCTCCTCCTCCTCCTTCTGCTCCTCCTCGCTCTTCTCCTACACTTCTTCTCTCTTTTCCTTCTTTTATTCTTTTTTTATCCTCTTCCTCTCTCTCTCCTCTCTCTCTCTCTCTCTCTCTCTCTCTCTCTCTCTCTCTCTCTCTCTCTCTCTCTCTCTCTCATTATCCCATTCATTTTTCCTCGTGTACACTTCCTCCTAATCGCTCGATTCCCTCTTTTATTTTCTCTTCTTCCACTTCCTCTCTCTCTTCCCTTACAACTCTTCTTCATCTCTCTCCCTTTCTTTGACTCTTTCTTTAATCTCTTCGTCTCCCTTCTCCTATACACCCCCTCCTCCTTTTGC
>JAXCGZ010022928.1:62500-72500 GCA_037179515.1 Halocaridina rubra
TGAATTTCATTAGCCACTTTTCTGACCACTCATGCAGATTATTTAGATCCTCCTGAAGTTCTCTACCATTGTTCTCGTTATTTACTTTCTTCACAATCTTTGCATCATCTGCAAACATATTCATGAATGAATTTACAGACTCTGGTAGGTCATTTACATATACAAGGAACAAAAGTGGCCCTAAAACTGAACCCTGTGGAACTCCACTACTAACTCTTCTCCATTCAGACACTGAGTGTCTTACTCTAACCCTCTGTTCCCTTCCTTCTAAGTAAGTTTTTATCCATTCCAAAACATTACCACCTATTCTAGCCATTGATTGCAACTTCCTAATAAGTCTCCCATGTGGAACAGTGTCAAACGCTTTCTGGAAGTCTAGGAATATGCAATCTGCCCAGCCCTCTCTTTCCTGTAAGATTTGGCTTACCTCATCATAAAATTCTAATAAGTTTGTTACTGTTGATCTACCTTCTCTGAAGCCATGTTGCCTCACTGACAAAAAGTTGAAGGATTCCAAGTGAAGAGAGATATGTTTCCTTAGTAGTTTCTCCATAACTTTGCAAACTATGCTGGTCAAGGAAACTGGTCTATAGTTCAGAGCCGTATCCCTCCTTCCCTTTTTGAAGATAGGTATCACATTTGCTTGTTTCCAGCATCTTGGAATCTCCCCCGACTCCAGTGACTCCTTAAATATAATACTTAGTGCCACTGATATTGTGTTTGCGCATTTTTTAAGCACATGAGGGGATATGTCATCGGGACCTGTAGCTATATGAACATCTAAATCCATCAGCGCTTTGCATACCTCTGTGGCTGTAAGGTTGATGTTCTCTAATACCGGCCCTTGAGCTTCTATTACTGCAATCTGAGGGGGTGGGGTATTTTCTACTGTAAATACTGACTGAAACTCCTTGTTCAATTCTTTGCAGATCTCTTCATCCGTCTCAGTGATGCTTCCATGTGCTCTCTTTAGCCTTAAAACCTGTTCTTTTACTTTCAGTTTTCCTCTGATAAAGCTGTGGAAAAGCTTGGGATTTTCTTTAGCCTTCCTGGTGATGTCCCTCTCATAGTCTCTCTCTGCCTCTCTCCTTTTACTTAGATAGTCATTTCTTGCTCTTTTGTAGGTTTGCCAGGCATTTATGTTTTTTCTCCTCCTATACCTTTTCCAGCATTTGTCTCTCCACTCCTTAGCTCTTTTACACCCATTATCGAACCATTTCTCTCTGGCATGAATTACACCTACTTTGGTGACAGGTATGCAGCAATCTACTATCTTCCCATATTTCTCACAAAAGATGTCATACATTTCTTGTGCAGATTTGTTGTAAAATAAGGTTCTCCAGTCAATAACTGCAAAAAGCTCATTAATTTTTATGTAATCTCCTTTCGGATAGTTCCTCCTCATGTCCTCAATGCCTCTACTCTCAGGAAGAATATCTTCAATGATATACTCCATCAACAACACACAGTGGTCACTCTTTCCAATTGGTGGTTCATACTCAATTTTTTCAATATCCAACACATTATCTGTGAACACTAGATCAAGTAGTGATGGCTCATCCCCACCCCTGGCCCTTGTTGGTTCCATTACATGTTGGTGTAGGAAATTCCCTTGTACGCAATCTAGGAATCTTGCCCCGAATGAGTCCTCACCACTGTGTGGGTCAAGATTTATCCAATCTATCTCTTTATGATTAAAGTCTCCCATAATCAAAATCCTACATTTTTTTTCCCGTGCCATGTTAACAACTGAGTTTATGACTTCAATAGTACCTATATGACTTTCCTCATAAACTTCAAGCCTATTTTGGTTCCTTGGTGGGTTGTATACAACAGTTATTATAATGCTCTCTGACCCAGTATTTATGCGAGCAACAAGAAATTCCTTGAACTCACTTTCTATAGCCAAGTTTATTTCTTCAACTTGAATCCTTTCACTAAGGAGCAGTGTTATCCCTCCACCAGTCCTCTCAGATCTTTCAACCCTTAATATTCTGAAGCCTCTAGGAAAAGCTGTGACACTGTTTATGTCCTTACTCATGTTAGTCTCTGTAATTGCTACTATATCTGCCTTACTTTTGTGAATCCTATCTTTTAATTCTACTGCCTTACCAGCTAATCCATCAGCATTTGTGTATAACAATCTTAATGAGGCCCCATCCCCTGATCTTCTGTCATTATCTTCTTTATCTCCCCTTTGTCTGGAAGAACTCTGAAATGAAAATTTTTCTTCTCTTCTTCATTTCTTTCATCATTTAACCTTCTTGCCTCTTGCAACAAGTTTTTGATCTTTCCCATCTCTTCCTGTGTTCTGTATCATCTAATGAACACTTCTTTGAATTCTTGAAGGTCTTTTAGACTTTTTTTTCTCAACAATATTTCCCTACATGTTTCCCCTCTCTCAAAGGTTACTTTTGTTGGTCTCGGCTTTCCTTCCCTCGAATATTTACCTAGTTGGTGTATGTTTACAATATCCTCAGGACCACATAGTACTCCAAGCTTTCTTATCAGGTCTACAACCCTAGCTTTATTTTCTTCAAGTCTCCCCTGCCATGTTGGCTCCTGGGACTCGCTTATGCCCGAGAATACCACTGTCTTCTCCTTATCAAGTGCCTGTCTGATGAGTGGGTTTGCCCTTTCCATCACAACGTCTTACATTTTTTTGATTACTGTCTCTTTATAGTCAACTGTTTGTATGTTTTCCAGTGCCACCACCTTTACAGCCTCTTTTACTGCCACATTCCCCTTTAGTGCATCAGCAAAGGAAGTTTTCATGGCATCATTTTCCATATTCAGCTCCTGGAACTCTTCTCTGAACTGTTCAATGTTTTCCTTAATCTGGACATTCCAAGCAGCAATCTCGTCTCTCTCAGAAGAGAGCAGTGAACTAACATCTAATTCCTTTAGGTTGTCATTCAGCTGTTTGTTTTTATCTTCTTGTTTAGAAAGTCTAGATTCTAGTTGACTCTTTTCCCCTTCCAGCTTCTTTATTCTTTTTTCTAGTTCCTTTCTCTCCTGCCCTTGTGCTTTATTTGCTTCCTCCAAAGATCTTATTTGCTCTCTGAGTGTTTCATTCTCTTTCATTTCTCCATCCATATTCCAAATTTTATCATCAATGCTTATAACCATTTCCTCTAAATTCTTGATTTTCTGTTTAAGTCTCCTGATGGCTACCCCTCCTACCGACCCATGGATGAGAGAGGTTTGGGACAGAGATGGCGTCATTTTTATGTTCTCCCTCTCACAGAATATAGAAAGAAGACGAGAAAGAGGAACAAAAAAGAGAAAAACTTTTAATTAAGCTTCACACCGAATTTTTATATCTCCATATAAGTGCTATTTAGTGACTCAGTTTATCTCTTTTCTGGTAACACACATCTTAACTTAAAAACTTGACCATGGTTATTTAAGGATAAAAAGAAAAAGAAAAAAAAATGCAACAAAACAAAAGTCAAACCTGAAGGTAAAATTCGAACCTGTGTCTGAGGTGGCACCCACCTGTTTCTGCTATATATTCTTCCTAACTGATAAACTCACTTGCTAACCAAGATATGTTATCACAGGATTAGACTTTACATTTAACTCAATATATATATATATATATATATATATATATATATATATATATATATATATATATATATATATATATATATATATATATATATATATATACAAAATAAAAACAAAATAGTAAAAGAGAAAGCTAAAAGAAAAGCAAAAACAAAAATGAAGAAAATAAGACAGCTGTACTACTTGGCAACTTAACTCACTACTGTTGACAGGTGGATATTTTTTATTTTTTATTTATTCAATTTTTTCGTGTATCAAACTAACTAACAAGTTAATATAAATGGGAAGGATACTGATTTTAACAATATATGGAACCACAGGATCAGGTAAACGGCTTAAGAGCTTTCCCCAGTTTACACAAAAAATTAGGTAATGTGATGTGATGGCTTCACCTCTGGCAACTCTTCTAATTTTCCTGTGTGTGTGTGTGTGTGTGATTACCTAATTGTGATTACCTAATTGTGTTTACGGGAAAGAGCCCAAAGCTCGTATCTTCCCGTCTCGTGATCGGTTCCATTTTAGACTTAGTGATACTTATCGTACCTGTCCTTAAAACTATGGATTGAGATAGCATTAACTACCTCCTCGCTTAGCCAATTCCAATTATCAACTACTCTTACACTGAAAAAGTATTTCCTTACATCCTGCAAAGAAGTTTTCTTACGAAGCTTCAAACTATGACCTCTAGTTCTAGAGCCAGCCATATCGAAATATCGATCCCTATCCACTCTATCATAACCATGAAGGAATTTAAAGACTGCCACCATATCCCCCCTTAATCTTCTAGCTTCGAGTGATGGCAAGTCTAATTCCCTCAGCCTCTCATCATAACCGAGATTGCGTATTTCTGGCACCAGTTTCGTGGCATGTCTTTGAACTTTTTCAAGCTTAGCTATGTGCTTTTTCAAGTGCGGATTCCAAAAGGGGGCTGCATATTCGAGTTTTGGCCTCACATAGGTTACATAAATATTTCTGAACATTTCCTTGTCCATGTGCCTGAAGGCTACCCTTACATTTGATAAGAATGCATATGCTGCCCTTACTATGCCATTTATATGTATTTCTGGAGACAAATCTGCCAGTATGTTTACTCCTAGGTCTCTCTCATTTTCTGTCTCTTGAAGTTGTACTCCAGCCACCGAGTAGTCAAGCTTGGGCCTTCTTGCACTTGTACCCATTCTCATTACCTTACATTTTGAAGTATTGAATTTCATTAGCCACTTTTCTGACCACTCATGCAGATTATTTAGATCCTCCTGAAGTTCTCTACCATTGTTCTCGTTTTTTACTTTCTTCACAATCTTTGCATCATCTGCAAACATATTCATGAATGAATTTACAGACTCTGGTAGGTCATTTACATATACAAGGAACAAAAGTGGCCCTAAAACTGAACCCTGTGGAACTCCACTACTAACTCTTCTCCATTCAGACACTGAGTGTCTTACTCTAACCCTCTGTTCCCTTCCTTCTAAGTAAGTTTTTATCCATTCCAAAACATTTCCACCTATTCTAGCCATTGAGTGCAGCTTCCTAATAAGTCTCCCATGTGGAACAGTGTCAAACGCTTTCTGGAAGTCTAGGAATATGCAATCTGCCCAGCCCTCTCTTTCCTGTAAGATTTGGCTTACCTCATTATAAAATTCTAATAAGTTTGTTACTGTTGATCTACCTTCTCTGAAGCCATGTTGCCTCACTGACAAAAAGTTGAAGGATTCCAAGTGAAGAGAAATATGTTTCCTTAGTAGTTTCTCCATAAGTTTGCAAACTATGCTGGTCAAGGAAACTGGTCTATAGTTCAGAGCCGTATCCCTCCTTCCCTTTTTGAAGATAGGTATCACATTTGCTTGTTTCCAGCATCTTGGAATCTCCCCCGACTCCAGTAACTCCTTAAATATGATACTTAGTGCCACTGATATTGTGTTTGCGCATTTTTTAAGCACATGAGGGGATATGTCATCAGGACCTGTAGCTTTATGAACATCTATATCCATCAGCGCTTTGCATACCTCTGTGGCTGTAAGGTTGGTGTTCTCTAATACCGGCCCTTGAGCTTCTATCACTGCAATCTGAGGGGGTGGGGTATTTTCTACTGTAAATACTGACTGAAACTCCTTGTTCAATTCTTTGCAGATCTCTTCGTCCGTCTCAGTGTGTGTGTGTGTGTGTGTGTGATTACCTATTTGTGTTTACGGGAAAGAGCCCAAAGCTCGTATCTTCCCGTCTCCTGATCGGTTCCATTTTTAGACTTAGTGATACTTATCATACCTGTCCTTAAAACTATGGATTGAGATAGCATTAACTACCTCCTCGCTTAGCCAATTCCAATTATCAACTACTCTTACACTGAAAAAGTATTTCCTTACATCCTGCAAACAAGTTTTCTTACGAAGCTTCAAACTATGACCTCTAGTTCTAGAGCCACCCATAGCGAAATATCGATCCCTATCCACTCTATCATACCCATGAAGGAATTTAAAGACTGTCACCATATCCCCCCTTACTCTTCTAGCTTCGAGTGATGGCAAGTCTAATTCCCTCAGCCTCTCATCATAACCGAGATTGCGTATTTCTGGCAACAGTTTCGTGGCATGTCTTTGAACTTTTTCAAGCTTAGCTATGTGCTTTTTCAAGTGCGGATTCCAAAAGGGGGCTGCATATTCGAGTTTTGGCCTCACATAGGTTACATAAATATTTCTGAACATTTCCTTGTCCATGTGCCTGAAGGCTACCCTTACATTTGATAAGAATGCATATGCTGCCCTTACTACGCCATTTATATGTATTTCTGGAGACAAATCTGCCAGTATGTTTACTCCTAGATCTCTCTCATTTTCTGTCTCTTGAAGTTGTACTCCAGCCACCGAGTAGTCAAGCTTGGGCCTTCTTGCACTTGTACCCATTCTCATTACCTTACATTTTGAGGTATTGAATTTCATTAGCCACTTTTCTGACCACTCATGCAGATTATTTAGATCCTCCTGAAGTTCTCTACCATTGTTCTCGTTTTTTACTTTCTTCACAATCTTTGCATCATCTGCAAACATATTCATGAATGAATTTACAGACTCTGGTAGGTCATTTACATATACAAGGAACAAAAGTGGCCCTAAAACTGAACCCTGTGGAACTCCACTACTAACTCTTCTCCATTCAGACACTGAGTGTCTTACTCTAACCCTCTGTTCCCTTCCTTCTAAGTAAGTTTCTATCCATTCCAAGACATTTCCACCTATTCTAGCCATTGATTGCAGCTTCCTAATAAGTCTCCCATGTGGAACAGTGTCAAACGCTTTCTGGAAGTCTAGGAATATGCAATCTGCCCAGCCCTCTCTTTCCTGTAAGATTTGGCTTACCTCATCATAAAATTCTAATAAGTTTGTTACTGTTGATCTTCCTTCTCTGAAGCCATGTTGCCTCACTGACAAAAAGTTGAAGGATTCCAAGTGAAGAGAGATATGTTTCCTTAGTAGTTTCTCCATAAGTTTGCAAACTATGCTGGTCAAGGAAACTGGTCTATAGTTCAGAGCCGTATCCCTCCTTCCCTTTTTGAAGATAGGTATCACATTTGCTTGTTTCCAGCATCTTGGAATCTCTCCCGACTCCAGTGACTCCTTAAATATGATACTTAGTGCCACTGATATTGTGTTTGCGCATTTTTTAAGCACATGAGGGGATATGTCATCAGGACCTGTAGCTTTATGAACATCTAAATCCATCAGCGCCTTGCATACCTCTGTGGCTGTAAGGTTGATGTTCTCTAATACCGGCCCTTGAGCTTCTATCACTGCAATCTGAGGGGGTGGGGTATTTTCTACTGTAAATGCTGACTGAAACTCCTTGTTCAATTCTTTGCAGATCTCTTCGTCCGTCTCAGTGATGCTTCCATCCGCTCTCTTTAGCCTTAAAACCTGTTCTTTTACCTTCAGTTTTCCTCTGATAAAGCTGTGGAAAAGCTTGGGATTTTCTTTAGCCTTCCTGGTGATGTCCCTCTCATAATCTCTCTCTGCATCTCTCCTTTTACTTAGGTAGTCATTTCTTGCTCTTTTGTAGGTTTGCCAGGCATTTATGTTTTTTCTCCTCCTGTACCTTTTCCAGCATTTGTCTCTCCACTCCTTAGCTCTTTTACACCCATTATCGAACCATTTCTCTCTGGCATGAATTACACCTACTTTGGTGACAGGTATGCAGCAATCTACTATCTTCCCATATTTCTCACAAAAGATGTCATACATTTCTTGTACAGATTTGTTGTAAAATAAGGTTCTCCAGTCAATAACTGCAAAAAGCTCATTCATTTTGATGTAATCTCCTTTCGGATAGTGTGTGTGTGTGTGTGTGTTTGTGTGTGTGTATGTGTGTGTGTGTGTGTGTGTGTGTGCGTTCGCGCACTCGCTTGTTTGATATCTGTTGAAATCTTATCTTCTATTATCACATATTTTCAATTTTATATGTGAGCCATCTTCTGCTAATTCCATGACAAATATACTGCAGATTACCTCTCGATATTTGGACGCACGAAGTGGTTCTTAACCTTTTTCGTATCAGTTACCTTTCGATCAGGTAACTTTTTCATATTTGGTCCCTTTCTCTAAATTAGGTTGAGAACCAACTCGTTTAATGAAGCAAAGAAGAGTGACCGACTTTGTGATTGTAGGACATAAAGCTTAATGTAAAAAAAAAAAAAAAGACAAAAAAAAGAGGAAATGAACTGGAATTTTAATTATTCGATTCAAAGTAATTATGAGAGCTAAAGGAAATATAATTTTAATTATTTCAGTATATTTGATTATTCGAATTAATCAAAATAGAGTTTTAGTTACCAGAATGTATTTTTGGCACCGCACTTCGTTCGTGCCAAAATTGACCTCTCCTCCTCTACAAACAAGATATTTTAGCCCTCTTTAGATAGATTCAACTCCAGGTTAAGTCATATAGACATTTTTATGACTGAGATCAACTCTAGGATCAGTGTTATCAGAGAATTAAAGATATATTTATAATGCAAAAATCTCTTTAACTTCTTACTTGGGCCCATTCTTTTAAATTTTGAGTTTCATTTTATATTTTAGATGTGTCTGCTAACATTGTTCGCTGGGTTATATGGAGTCATATGAATTTACAGAAAAATTCTTTGATCATATCTGAAAATTCTACCTATCTATATACAATAAGTAGCAATTCCCCCTGGTAAGGACTGGCCAAGTCAAAGCACACACCCATTTATCTTGTTTCACTCAATGCTTAAAAATCCATCTACTTTTCTGTTTACAAACATAACTCCAGTCTCTTCCGCTTTTGCTATTACTCGTTTCACAACCACGCAACTCAAACATTAAGAGTCCCAATTACTAGGGTTCTGGATGGACTTTCCGACCTGAAACCCCTCATATGCCATGAAAAATCCTCAAAGACAGTTTTTTAAAATAAGCTGTTATGATAAGGCAAATTTCATCCATATTGTCTGCTCCCTGGGTCGTCAATGAGAGAAGCTTCTTTTTATCAATATTATGATTGGAAAATTCGAATTAAATCTGCTAACAGTGCTTCCAAGATTTGGAACTGTAATATTAATACACTCTAAGCTTTAAAAAATCACTCTTTAATATCCAATAAAATGCTTAACAAATGTATTTATAAATATCTCATATATAGTATCAAAATATTATTTTGAGTGTATGGTTAAAATTATTCTAATCGCGTACTCGTTTTAATCGCTGAGTTGGCAGAGGGTAGGATACAACAGACGTAACTGCCCCTCTTTCCACATTCGAGTCATGACTAAATGAATATCTCGCATTTCACCAAAATACGCAATGGATTCGAATTAGGGTCGTTTTGGTATGTTAAATTAGTCTCTACTGCTGGGAAAAGGTGAAGAGGGAGAAGCAGGACATGGTGGAAAGCTTGCACAGCAACGGTTATGAAAGTGAAGGGCCAGGATACCAACATGCCAGGCGACAGAGGTAGGTGGAGAAGGCTCATCAAATACAACGACCCCATATGAATATGGGCTAATAAAACTGACGAAAAAGGAGAATGGGGCATTGCCAAGGAATGAGTTTTTAGAATGCTGTTTTTGAAATTGTATTTAAAATGACATATCATTTCTTACAATCTCTTTTTCTCAAATAACGCTCTCATACAAAATGTGCAAAAATATTGATGGGTATACATTTTTTTTTTGAAATGCTGCCTTATTACTACCACTATCTTAGATTTTTTTCCTTCAGGATATATGGAATAAATCTGAAAGTCGCAATCTAGACAGTCTGGACTGGCAATAAAATCTGTCACAGATTTGAAAATAACAACATAATTTTCTGAACCTACGTACATGGATTTTGTGGCGCAAAGGTGAATGTATGTGTGTGTTTGTGTGCATGTGTGTGTGTGCGTGTGTGTGTGTGCGTGCGTGCGTGTGTGT
>JAXCGZ010022928.1:80000-90704 GCA_037179515.1 Halocaridina rubra
ATTAGCTAGTTTCATTATCTTCCCAACCACCCAGTTTGCAGCACTGACGTTTGAACGTAGTCTCTATTATAGAAATATTAAAATGCTGTCAAGTACTTAAATCATTTTTTATTTGTGCCTGCTACTGTAGGGACTCAGACATGGGTCCTGCAAACAGGAATCTACTGTTCCCTATATACCTAGTGAATTATAATTTTTCACCGATGTCCCAAAATTACAGTGTGTTTTAATGCTCATTCAAATAGTTCCACTCCTATAATTACTGCAAGGTTGTTCAGTTGAATTTACAAATCCAGCAGTCAGGGATTTAAATAATAAACCATTTATAATTATTACTGTTGGGATTCGAACTTAGGTCATGTAGAACAGGAGCACTGGAGTCCCCAATGCTTTGAACACTACTTTTCTACCATTCATCCAAACTGGCTATAATCAGTACATACAGCCAAATACCAGCAAACACACACATACACAGACACGGGAAGATACGAGCTTTGGGCTCTTTCCCGTAAACACAATTAGGTAATCACACACAGCCAGCCAGCCAGCCAGACAGACAGACAGACAGACAGACAGACACAAACACACACACAAACACACGGACAGACAGACAGACAGACAGACACACACAAATAAACAAACAAACAAACACACACACACACACACACACACACACACACACACACACACACACACACACACACACACACACACACACACACACTGAGGACATGAGGAGGAACTATCCGAAAGGATATTACATCAAAATGAATGAGCTTTTTACAGTTATTGACTGGAGAACCTTATTTTACAACAAATCTGTACAAGAAATGTATGACATCTTCTGTGAGAAATATGGGAAGATAGTAGATTGCTGCATACCTGTCACCAAAGTAGGTGTAATTCATGCCAGAGAGAAATGGTTCGATAATGGGTGTAAAAGAGCTAAGGAGTGGAGAGACAAATGCTGGAAAAGGTATAGGAGGAGAAAAAACATAAATGCCTGGCAAACCTACAAAAGAGCAAGAAATGACTACCTAAGTAAAAGGAGAGAGGCAGAGAGAGACTATGAGAGGGACATCACCAGGAAGGCTAAAGAAAATCCCAAGCTTTTCCACAGCTTTATCAGAGGAAAACTGAAGGTAAAAGAACAGGTTTTAAGGCTAAAGAGAGCGGATGGAAGCATCACTGAGACGGATGAAGAGATCTGCAAAGAATTGAACAAGGAGTTTCAGTCAGTATTTACAGTAGAAAATACCCCACCCCATCAGATTGCAGTGATAGAAGCTCAAGGGCCGGTATTAGAGAACATCAACCTTACAGCCACAGAGGTATGCAAAGCGCTGATGGATTTAGATGTTCATAAAGCTACAGGTCCTGATGACATATCCCCTCATGTGCTTAAAAATGCGCAAACTCGATATCAGTGGCACTAAGTATCATATTTAAAAAGTCACTGGAGTCAGGGGAGATTCCAAGATGCTGGAAACAAGCAAATGTGATACCTATCTTCAAAAAGGGAAGGAGGGATACGGCTCTGAACTATAGACCAGTTTCCTTGACCAGCATAGTTTGCAAAGTTATGGAGAAACTACTAAGGAAACATATCTCTCTTCACTTGGAATCCTTCAACTTTTTGTCAGTGAGGCAACATGGCTTCAGAGAAGGTAGATCAACAGTAACAAACTTATTAGAATTTTATGATGAGGTAAGCCGAATCTTACAGGAAAGAGAGGGTTGGGCAGATTGCATATTCCTAGACTTCCAGAAAGCGTTTGACACTGTTACACATGGGAGACTTATTAGGAAGCTGCAAGCAATGGCTAGAATAGGTGGAAATGTTTTGGAATGGATAAAAACTTACTTAGAAGGAAGGGAACAGAGGGTTAGAGTAAGACACTCAGTGTCTGAATGGAGAAGAGTTAGTAGTGGAGTTCCACAGGGTTCAGTTTTAGGGCCACTTTTGTTCCTTGTAAATGTAAATGACCTACCAGAGTGTGTAAATTCATTCATGAATATGTTTGCAGATGATGCAAAGATTGTGAAGAAAGTAAAAAACGAGAACAGTGGTAGAGAACTTCAGGAGGATCTAAATAATCTGCATGAGTGGTCAGAAAAGTGGCTAATGAAATTCAATACTTCAAAATGTAAGGTAATGAGAATGGATACAAGTGCAAGAAGGCCCAAGCTTGACTACTCGGTGGCTGGAGTACAACTTCAAGAGACAGAAAATGAGAGAGATCTAGGAGTAAACATACTGGCAGATTTGTCTCCAGAAATACATATAAATGGCATAGTAAGGGCATCATATGCATTCTTATCAAATGTAAGGGTAGCCTTCAGGCACATGGACAAGGAAATGTTCAGAAATATTTATGTAACCTATGTGAGGCCAAAACTGGAATATGCATCCCCCTTTTGGAATCCGCACTTGAAAAAGCACATAGCTAAGCTTGAAAAAGTTCAAAGACATGCCACGAAACTGGTGCCAGAAATGCGCAATCTCAGTTATGATGAGAGGCTGAGAGAATTAGACTTACCATCACTCGAAGCTAGAAGAGTGAGGGGGGATATGGTGACAGTCTTTAAATTTCTTCATGGTTATGATAGAGTGGATAGGGATGGATATTTTGATATGGCTGGCTCTAGAACTAGAGGTCATAGTTTGAAGCTTCGTAAGAAAACTTCTTTGCAGGATGTAAGGAAATACTTTTTCAGTGTAAGAGTAGTTGATAATTGGAATTGGCTAAGCGAGGAGGTAGTTAATGCTATCTCAATCCATAGTTTTAAGGACAGGTATGATAAGTATCACTAATTATAAAATGGAACCGATGAGGAGACGGGAAGATACGAGCTTTGGGCTATTTCCCGTAAACACAATTAGGTAATCACACACACACTTACACAGTTCTTATATCAATCATGGATCATTATGGACCCAGATTGATCAAATTAATAAAAGAAAGATGAACTGCAAAAACGCACCCCAGGATATTGTCCTAATTTTACTACCCAACCCCCAACACAACCTAACCTGATACTGTAACAACAGCAACTCCTTCATTTCCTGACCACTCCCCATACCCTCTTAACTATTATCTGTTACAGGCTCTTTTTTTTCCAATTGTTTATGATTGTGACACCAGGACGGGCAAAAAATAAATAAATAGATAAATCTACCCTCATTAGGCCTGGGTACGAAGAAAACATAGAGAAAACCAGAGATCGGGAGTGTATTGTGACTTGTCAGATGTGAAGGGATAATAAGACATGTGCAACGAATATCCAAGAATATTCGGTGTTGATGTAGGCATAGAAAGAGAACCGTAACTGAAGGAAAACTTAACATCGAACTGTCCTGGACAGTCTTATTTAAGTCCAATAGCCCCTTCAGGTGTAGTATTAATTGGCAACTTTGGGGCTCTATTTCATGAGTTAGCTCTAAAAGGATAAAACCAAAGTTCCACATTAATGCATTACGACTGTGGGCATTCGAAGTTGGGTCCTGTAATGTATTGCACTCTACTAACGCATGGTAATGTTATAACCGTGTGTATGTGTGTGTGTGTGTGTGTGTGTGTGTGTGTGTGTGTGTGTGTGTGTGTGTGTGTGTGTGTGTGTGTGTGTGCTTAATCATATGCTATATAGTCCGGCCTCTATATAAAGCCAATTTGCTGGTTGAGAAAATGGTAGGATCTGGCGCCATAATAATAAAAGGTTAGAAGTCTCTAATGCATGGCTAAGGCAAGGAACAGTGATATCAGAGCAATACTATATACTTACCATATAGCTGAGTCCCAAGTCTCCTCTCCAGTCACCGGGACCCAGTGATCTCCAGGTTAATGTTAAATAATATGGTAGATATATAAAGAAACCACCGACCCCTCAATTAATTGCCTATTTCAATCGGTATCGAGAAGAGACAATGAAAGTTAACCCAATACCGAGCAAGGATCGAACCTTGGGCCTGTATAACAGCTCCAAATGCTACCACTGCACCACAATGTTAGGGTCTTAGGCCGCTTTCATGCCAAAGTGGCACGTCGCACGTGGCATGCCACGTGGCACGCCAGTTGATAACGAACGTCCGGAAATATATGAAACCTTTCACACAGAAGTGACGTGACTCGGCCCATGTGCCACGTGCTACTTGCGTAGCGAGTCGCAAGTGGCAGATCTGATGTTTGTTTTCAACTGACGTGCCACGTGACATGCCACGTGCGACGTGCCAACTTTGGTGTGAAAACAGCCTTAAGCTATGCTGTTAGCTGTGTTGGGTTAATGGTTTAACAGTACATTCAAGAACTCTATTAAATGTGTTTGGCAATTTTTTTCCTTTACTTTTGATCAAAATGAGATTTCTTTTGATCAGTTTCAAAAGAGTAAAAATGAAATACATTTTATCCCGATGAAAAGAAGCCAAGCGAAAAATCACTCATTAAGAGGCTTCATCTGCGCATGAAAATTAACAAGAAAATAATGCAAATTAGAATCTCATATTTTTTTTTCTTTCATTGATAGATTATCGAAATTTGATATTCTGAAGGATTTCTAATTTTGAGGTGCAGTCACTACTCTCTATTTTCTATTAATTATTTTCTCGGTTATATATATATATATATATATATATATATATATATATATATATATATATATATATATATATATATATATATATATATATATATATATATATATATATATTGTTTCGGTTTTAAGTCACGGACTCCCTTTTCTACTAAGGGCTAGGACGGTTGCCTTCCTGCAAAGGACTTATTTTGGCAGATGTAATCATTACCCTGAGTGCATGCCCTTGCTAACCTCAGACCGTGACGGGGCGCGAATCCTTGACCTGACGCCTCAGAGTCGCGGACGCTACCGCTTGTGCCATGGTGACTCACACACACACACACACACACACACACACACACACACACACACACACACACACACTCGGTGGCTGGAGTACAACTTCAAGAGACAGAAAATGAGAGAGATCTAGGAGTAAACATACTGGCAGATTTGTCTCCAGAAATACATATAAATGGCGTAGTAAGGGCAGCATATGCATTCTTATCAAATGTAAGGGTAGCCTTCAGGCACATGGACAAGGAAATGTTCAGAAATATTTATGTAACCTATGTGAGGCCAAAACTCGAATATGCAGCCCCCTTTTGGAATCCGCACTTGAAAAAGCACATAGCTAAGCTTGAAAAAGTTCAAAGACATGCCACGAAACTGGTGCCAGAAATACGCAATCTCGGTTATGATGAGAGGCTGAGGGAATTAGACTTGCCATCACTCGAAGCTAGAAGAGTAAGGGGGGATATGGTGACAGTCTTTAAATTCCTTCATGGTTATGATAGAGTGGATAGGGATCGATATTTCGATATGGCTGGCTCTAGAACTAGAGGTCATAGTTTGAAGCTTCGGAAGAAAACTTGTTTGCAGGATGTAAGGAAATACTTTTTCAGTGTAAGAGTAGTTGATAATTGGAATTCGCTAAGCGAGGAGGTAGTTAATGCTATCTCAATCCATAGTTTTAAGGACAGGTATGATAAGTATCACTAAGTCTAAAAATGGAACCGATCAGGAGACGGGAAGATACGAGCTTTGGGCTCTTTCCCGTAAACACAATTAGGTAATCAATTAGGTAATCACACACATATGAACGGAGGTCAGCTGCGTATGAAAATCGAAACGACGGAACGCTGAGATCTTTCACACTGTCTTGCTGTCGGTCGACCTGCTGAATAAAAAGTCCCTCGATTGATGGACTACCGTACAGTCTATAAGATTTCAGCACTTGATCAAATATTTTTCCGTTCCTAATCGCTCTTCGTCTGTATATCAAGCTCTTATCTTTGGTGATTTATCGTTATATAATAATAATAATAATAATAATAATAATAATAATAATAATAATAATAATAATAATAATAATGTTAATAATAATAATAATAATAATAATAATAATAATAATAATAATAATAATAATAATAATAATAATAATAATAATAATAAAAGAAGAAGATAAAGCGGAAGTAGAAGAAGAAAAAGAAGAAGAAGAAGAAGAAGAAGAAGAAGAAGAAAAAGAAAAAGAAAAAGAAGAAGAAGAAGAAGAAGAAGAAGAAGAAGAAGAAGAAGAAGAAGAAGAAGAAGAAGAAGAAGAAGAAGAAGAAGAAGAAGAAGAAGGAGAAGAAGAAGAAGAAAAAGAAAAAGAAAAAGAAGAAGAAGAAGAAGAAGAAGAAGAAGAAGAAGAAGAAGAAGAAGAAGAAGACGAAAACGAAAAAGAAGAATTATATGAAAAATCCGATAAAAGGCGGAAGTGAGGAAAAGTAGGACAGTGTGTCGGAGGAAAGTTAAGGTTTTGCCATAAAAGAAGTTTTATTTGAGTTGGATGGATATAAAGACCCCCATTCGAATTACCAGGCAATAGAAGAGAAGCCAAGCCAAGATTAAAGGGAGCAGAAGCTGCAGTCTCTCTCTCTCTCTCTCTCTCTCTCTCTCTCTCTCTCTCTCTCTCTCTCTCTCTCTCTCTCTCTCTCTCTCTCTCTCTCTCTCTCTCTCTCTCTCTCTCTCTCTCTCTCTCATCTTTTCATGCCTAAAGAGGCCTCTTCGCTACTAGAAGAATATTATTGTTTTAGGAATGGAGATAACCCTTTTAACATTGCTAGCAGACTTAGGTAAGTCTTTGAACTCTCTCTAGTTTCGTCATATGTCTTTTCAAGTATAGACTCCAAAAGGGCTTTGCATATTTATGCTTTGGTCGCACTTAAGTCACATAAATATTTGTGAACATTTCCTTGGCCTTTTTCCTGGAGATCACCCTAATGTTGCTAATAATATATGCTGCCTTTACTATAGCATTCATATGCATTTTTGGAGACATATATGCCAATATGTTCACCCCTAGATCTCTGTCGATTTCTGTTTTTCGAAGTTCCGTGAGTGCTACTGAGTACCCATACTTGGCCCTTCTTGCACACTTGCCATTCCCATCCCTTTAGACTTTGAAATATTGAATCTCACTAGGCACTTGTCTGACCCCTCTTGCAGACTATTTCGGTTTTTCTGAAGTTCTCTACTATCATTCTCGTTTTTTACTCTCTTCACAATCTCTGTAGCATCTGCAAGCACTAAAAAATGCATTTAAATATTTCTGCAAGTCATATACACTTAAAGAACAGCAAAGACCCAAAAACTAATCCCTGTGGAACCTCACTGCTAACATTTCTTCCTTCTCCTTCTGTTCCCTTCCTTCTAAATAAATTGTTAGCCACTCAATGACATTTCGACCTATTAATGTCTTTACTTGCAACTTCTTAGTAAGTCTCTCATGTAAAACTGTATCAAATGCCCTATGAATATCTTAGATTATGAAATCTGATCAACTCTCTCTCTCTTCTCTCTAGCAAGATTTTGCTTACCTCATCATAAAATTCTAATAAGTGTGTTTGTGTGCGTATGTGTGTAAGTATCTGTGCGTTTATGTGTTTAAGTGTCTGTGTGTGTAAGGGTATGTGTATGTGTGTTAAATTCAGTGTATTCAATGGAAGTAATGAGATTGGCTGGGAACACTGATGACCTGGTTCCTCACTTCTTTTGCTAATGCTGTTACCATCCTCTTCCTTCATAGAGATATGGCATTTCATGTGGAGAAAAATACACACACACACACACACACACACACACACACACACACACACACACACACACACACACACACACACACACACACACACACACACACACACACACACACACACACACATTAAGATTGTTATACACAAATGCTGATGGATTAGCTGGTAAGGCAGTAGAATTAAAAGATAGGATTCACAACAGTAAGGCAGATATAGTAGCAATTACAGAGACTAAGTTGAGTGAGGACATAAACAGTGTCACAGTTTTTCCTAAGGGCTTCAGAATACTAAGGGTCGAAAGATCTGAGAGGACTGGTGGAGGGATAGCACTGCTCATAAGTGAGAGGATTCAAGCTGAAGAGATAAACTTGGCTATAGAAAGTGAGTTCAGGGAATTTCTTGTTGCTCGCATAAATACTGGGTCAGAGAGCATTATAATAACTGTTGTATACAACCCACCAAGGAACCAAAATAGGCTTGAAATTTATGAGGAAAGTCATATAGGTACGATTGAAGTCATAAACTCAGTTGTTTACATGGCGCGGGAGAAAAAATGTAGGATTTTGATTATGGGAGACTTTAATCATAAAGAGATAGATTGGATAAATCTTGACCCACACAGTGGTGAGGACTCCTTTGGGGCAAGATTCCTAGATTGCGTACAAGGGAATTTCCTACACCAACATGTAATGGAACCAACAAGAGCCAGGGGTGGGGATGAGCCATCACTACTTGATCTGGTGTTCACAGATAATGTGTTGGATATTGAAAATATTGAGTATGAACCACCAATTGGAAAGAGTGACCACTGTGTGTTGTTGATGGAGTATATCATTGAAGACATTCTTCCTGAGAGTAGAGGCACTGAGGACATGAGGAGGAACTATCAGAAAGGAGATTACATCAAAATGAATGAGCTTTTTGCAGTTATTGACTGGAGAACCTTATTTTACAACAAATCTGTACAAGAAATGTATGACATCTTTTGTGAGAAATATGGGAAGATAGTAGATTGCTGCATACCTGTCACCAAAGTAGGTGTAATTCATGCCAGAGAGAAATGGTTCGATAATGGGTGTAAAAGAGCTAAGGAGTGGAGAGACAAATGCTGGAAAAGGTATAGGAGGAGAAAAAACATAAATGCCTGGCAAACCTACAAAAGAGCAAGAAATGACTACCTAAGTAAAAGGAGAGAGGCAGAGAAAGATTATGAGAGGGACATCACCAGGAAGGCTAAAGAAAATCCCAAGCTTTTTCACAGCTTTATCAGAGGAAAACTGAAGGTAAAAGAACAGGTTTTAAGGCTAAAGAGAGCGGATGGAAGCATCACTGAGACGGACGAAGAGATCTGCAAAGAATTGAACAAGGAGTTTCAGTCAGTATTTACAGTAGAAAATACCCCACCCCCTCAGATTGCAGTGATAGAAGCTCAAGGGCCGGTATTAGAGAACAACAACCTTACAGCCACAGAGGTATGCAAGGCGCTGATGGATTTAGATGTTCATAAAGCTACAGGTCCTGATGACATATCCCCTCATGTGCTTAAAAAATGCGCAAACACAATATCAGTGGCACTAAGTATCATATTTAAGGAGTCATTGGAGTCGGGGGAGATTCCAAGATGCTGGAAACAAGCAAATGTGATACCTATCTTCAAAAAGGGAAGGAGGGATACGGCTCTGAACTATAGACCAGTTTCCTTGACCAGCATAGTTTGCAAACTTATGGAGAAACTACTAAGGAAACATATCTCTCTTCACTTGGAATCCTTCAACTTTTTGTCAGTGAGGCAACATGGCTTCAGAGAAGGAAGATCAACAGTAACAAACTTATTAGAATTTTATGATGAGGTAAGCCAAATCTTACAGGAAAGAGAGGGTTGGGCAGATTGCATATTCCTAGACTTCCAGAAAGCGTTTGACACTGTTCCACATGGGAGACTTATTAGGAAGCTGCAATCAATGGCTAGAATAGGTGGAAATGTCTTGGAATGGATAAAAACTTACTTAGAAGGAAGGGAACAGAGGGTTAGAGTAAGACACTCAGTGTCTGAATGGAGAAGAGTTAGTAGTGGAGTTCCACAGGGTTCAGTTTTAGGGCCACTTTTGTTCCTTGTATATGTAAATGACCTACCAGAGTCTGTAAATTCATTCATGAATATGTTTGCAGATGATGCAAAGATTGTGAAGAAAGTAAAAAACGAGAACAATGGTAGAGAACTTCAGGAGGATCTAAATAATCTGCATGAGTGGTCAGAAAAGTGGCTAATGAAATTCAATACCTCAAAATGTAAGGTAATGAGAATGGGTACAAGTGCAAGAAGGCCCAAGCTTGACTACTCGGTGGCTGGAGTACAGCTTCAGGAGACAGAAAATGAGAGAGATCTAGGAGTAAACATATTGGCAGATTTGTCTCCAGAAATACATATAAATGGCGTAGTAAGGGCAGCATATGCATTCTTATCAAATGTAAGGGTAGCCTTCAGGCACATGGACAAGGAAATGTTCAGAAATATTTATGTAACCTATGTGAGGCCAAAACTCGAATATGCAGCCCCCTTTTGGAATCCGCACTTGAAAAAGCACATAGCTAAGCTTGAAAAAGTTCAAAGACATGCCACGAAACTGGTGCCAGAAATACGCAATCTCGGTTATGATGAGAGGCTGAGGGAATTAGACTTGCCATCACTCGAAGCTAGAAGAGTAAGGGGGGATATGGTGACAGTCTTTAAATTCCTTCATGGTTATGATAGAGTGGATAGGGATCGATATTTCGATATGGCTGGCTCTAGAACTAGAGGTCATAGTTTGAAGCTTCGGAAGAAAACTTGTTTGCAGGATGTAAGGAAATACTTTTTCAGTGTAAGAGTAGTTGATAATTGGAATTCGCTAAGCGAGGAGGTAGTTAATGCTACCTCAATCCATAGTTTTAAGGACAGGTATGATAAGTATCACTAAGTCTAAAAATGGAACCGATCAGGAGACGGGAAGATACGAGCTTTGGGCTCTTTCCCGTAAACACAATTAGGTAATCACAATTAGGTAATCACACACACACA